>WHWC01000181.1:0-84819 GCA_019426215.1 Buddleja alternifolia
AGGGTTATTATCTTTCACACTTGAGATATGCATTGCTTGAGCTACAAGACTCACTCCACTATTCTGCATTGTACTTCGTTCATCTTGGTCTTTCGTATGGAATGTGCGACAATTTATACGATAACCTGAATAACAAAATACTAGTCTGTCCGGACCCATCGACAACCGTGTCAATTTATCTGAAACTGAAAGTGGATTCTCTTTCTGTTTCTCTTCAATATGCTTTCAGAACCAATCGATGAAACTCTTGTTATGCTCTCTTGAGATCCTGCTCTCATTTTTAATTGGATTGAATCTCCTAAGTTGGTTCTTGTGCTCTTCAACATTTGGGTCAACCTCATCGGTGTTTTTGAGCACATATAGGTGTGCCTGCTCCCTTTGTGTGCAAGGAGCACTAACTAATTGCTTTCCAATTACGCTTTTTCCTTCTGTTCTCTCTCCCACAACATGAGACTTTGGAAGCTCTGCAACATTAGAATCTTCCAGATACTCTGTACAAAATGTAATAGCTTCATCAACTATGTACCGTTGAACAATGCAACCTTTCGGTCCACTATGATCTTTCACGTACTCTTTCAATACCTTCATATAACGCTCAGCCGGATACATAGATCTCATAAAAGCCAGTCCACATGTGTTTCTCTAACCAAGTGAATCGGTAGGTGAGTCATTATATCAAAAAACGCAGGTGGAAAATACATCTCAAGCTCACACAAAGTGATGACAATTTGTTTCTGAAGTGCAGGAAATTGTTCAGGATCAAACACCTTGCTCCACATTGCTTTAAAGAAGAAACACAATCTAGTTATCGCGTCTCTCACCTTTTTTGGCAAAATGGCCCGTATAGCAATTGGTAGCAAATGATCCATGATTACTTGACAATCATGAGTCTTCATGTGCTTTAGCTTCAAGTCCTTCATTGATACAAGACTGCTAATGTTTGAAGAATACCCTTCTGGAATTTTCACTCCATTAAGAAACTCACACAATGCAATTTTTTCTTTCCTGGATAGAGTGTGAGCTGCTGGAGGCAAATAAGTACGTTTCCCCTTCTTTGTTGGTGCCAATTTTCCTCTTATCTTCATTTTAACCAAGTCTAACCTTGCCTTTACGCCATCTTTTGTCTTTCCGGGCACATTCAGAAGTGTACCAATGACACTATCAAATACATTTTTCTCAATATGCATAATATCAAGAAAATATCTAACATGTAAGGACTTCCAGTACGACAACTTAAAGAAAACTGACCTTTTTTTCCACCCAGTTTTTGTAAGGCCACCTGCAAAAGTCTTTCCAAATTTGATATCCATGTCTTTTACATTCTCAAACACTTCTTCACCAGTCAAGCACTTAGGAGCTTGACCTTCTTCTATCTTCCCATTGAAAGTGTTCTTCCACCGATGATATCGATGGTTCCGATTTAGCCATCTCCGATGCCCTTGGAATGCATATTTCTGAGAGTGAGGCAATAGATATTGATCTGTACTTTTGACACATATGGGGCATCCACATTGTCCTTGTACACCATATCCCTCAAGATTTGCTCTTGCCTGAAAATCATTGATTGTTCCAAATAACATGACTCCGAGATTGAAACTTTCTTCTCTGAACCCATCATATACTTGAATACCGGTCTCCCACAACACCTTCAAATCCTTAATTAAAGGAGCCAAGTAGACATCTATATCATTTCCAGGTTGTTTCGGGCCAGAAATGAGGGAAGGTTGTAGATCATTATATGCTCTCGCTTCATGCATCGCGATGGGGGAAGGTTGTAGATCATCAAAATCACCGGCCATGTACTATGTGAGCTACTTTGCAAGCCATGTAGGTTCATGCCATCTGTAGCTAATACAAGGCGAAGGTTTCTTGGTTCTTCACCAAATTCAGGGAAATCATCATCAATCTTTTTCCATTGAGGAGAATCTGAGGGGGTGTCGATCTTGTCATCTTCAATCCTTTCTTCAAGCCTTCCATCAGCATGCCATGTCAAGTCCTTGGCTAACTCTTTACTACTGTACATGCGCTTAAATCGTGGTATTATGGGCAAATACCACATTGTTTTGACAAGAGCAGATCCATTCTTCTTGTACCATGAGGCGTCACATTTTGAACAGGCCTTCAATGATGAATAGTCAGTTCTAAACAATATGCAATCATTGAGACAGGCATGTATCATCTCATATCCCATGACAATTGAGGTTAACATCCGTTTAGCCTCATAAGTACGATTAGGTAACACATTATCCTCGGGTAGCATGCTTTTTAATAGACCAAGTAAGTCTGTGAAACTCTCATCACTCCATCCATTGTTAGCTTTTAACATGTATAGGTTTAGGACTGCTTTCAATCTTGTGAATTTTCTACCACTATACAGTAGTGTCTTTGAATCACTTGTCAAATTGTCAAACATTTTAGGACAATTTCGCAAATCTTCCTTAATCACATTTGTCATCTCCTCCAAACGATCAGGCTCATAATCATTCATGTTGAATCCTGTGATGGATATGATGTACCACCCAAATCATCTGACGTGACACTGCTTTCACCGTGTCTTGTCCAACGTGTGTAGCTTTTATCAATTCAATTACACACCAAATGATCTTCCAAATCACGTGGACTAATTCTTTTTCCAAAAAAACAACGTAAACACGGGCAAGTGATCCTAGTTCGATCTGGTGCATGCTCAACCGCAAACTTGATGAACTCTTTCACCCCTTTCTCATACTGTTCCGACATACGATCCGCTAAAATCCAACTTCGATCCATCTTGATTCTGAATTAATTAAATTAAATAATTTTAACATCAGTTGATAGTTGAATTAATTAAATAATTTTAATTTATTTCCCATTATTCTAGAAAAAATTCGGCAGAGTAACGACGCAAAAATTTCTACCAAGTTCTCGACTTAATCTTCTCCCGGGTGGGTTGCAACCAACAAAATTCGGAACTTACGATCCGCTAAAATCCAACCTCGATCCATCTTGATTCTTAATTAATTAAATTAAATAATTTTAACATCAATTGAGTTGAATTAATTAAATAATTTTAATTTTAATTTATTTCCCATTATTCTAGAAAATATTCGGTAGAGTAACGACGCAAAAATTTCTACCAAGTTCTCGACTTAATCTTCCCCCAAACTTGCAATCAACAAAATTCGTATCTTTCAACCACAACAAACCCAACATTCTAATCTTTCACCCACGACAAACCCAAAATATCGATCTCACTATACGAAAATATTGATCACCAGTTGGATCATATAAAACATCATATTTCTAGCAACTACAAATATTAATCACCAATTGGATCACATATATCATAAAACTATAAATAAAGCATCATGTTAGAAATATTGATCACCAGTTGGATCATATAAAATATCATATTTCTAGCAACTACAAGTATTGATCACCAATTGGATCACGTAAATCACATAAAACTACAAATAAAGCATCATGTTATAAATATTGATCATTAGTTGGATCACATAAATCACATAAAACTACTAATATTGATTATCTCAAGAATTACTTATACCACAAAACAAAAACAAAATGTTAATTGCCTATTTTCCCCAAAAATAGGCAAATCTCAAGAATTACTTATACCACAAAATTTTCCTCATATTTTTCTAAACACGTTATCTCAAATATATATACATGCAACCACATATACACAAATATACATACACCCACACATACACAAATATACATGCACGCACACATATACACAAATATACATACACCCACATACACACAAATATACATACACCAATCCACATATACACAAATATACATACACCCACACATACACAAATATACATACACCCACACATACACAAATATTTATCTAAAAAATTTACCCCAAATTCGCACAAATTAAATGGTGGTGGTGGTGGTGGTGGAGGCGGCGGCAGTGACGGCAGCGGTGACCGCGCGGCGGCGGAGCTATAGATATAGAAAAAATGAGAGATAATTATATATATATAGAGAGAGAGATAATATATACATATATATTTACACACACACACATATATATATATATATATATATACAGAGAGAGAGACCGAACTGTGGTGGTGGAGGTGGCGGCCGAACGGCGGCGGCAGTGCGACCGAGAGTGAGAGAGAGTAAAGAGAGAGAAAGCGAGAGACAGAGAGAGAGAGAGTGGTGGTGGTGGAGGCGGCGGCGGTGGCTGTAGTAGTGGTGGTGGGAGTGGGTTGTTAGCGGTGGTGAATAGTGAGAGAGAGTAGAGAGAGCGAGTTGAAAATTGGGTGGGCGGGGAATGGGGGGGCGGCGACGGGTTTTAAGGTTAAAAAACCCCGCCGCCTATTACAGCGGTTCGGTTCCGAACCGCTGTAATAGATATTTTTTTTTGTATAGCGGTTCAGGATTGAACCTATTACAGCGGTTCATTTTTGAACCACTATAATAGGGTGGACCTATGACAACGGTTCAGAAATGAACCGCTGTAATAGGTCAAAACCAAAATATCCTATTACAGCGGATCATTGAGAACTGTTGTAATAGGTACCTCCGTTTAACGGTTTTACCAAAACCGCTGTAATAGGTGCGCTGTAATAGAGTATTTTTGAAGTAGTGATTTTGTCTTTTCTCGACTGCTCATGAACGCCGGTTATGCCGTAAATAAGACCTTCCTCGTCTTATCGGCCAACTGTTCTGCAACCTTGGGACCGCTCGAATTGGCCCCTTTCCTGCTGGCACATTTCTACTGCATGATGTTTTAACTACATCATGATCCTTCGAATGCCAACAGGTTGTCAGGTCCTCTATGGTTATTATCTTGCTGGGCCTTTTTATATTATCCGGAGTTGCTCAACATCAGATCACTGGGGGCCCTTGCAGAGCAAATTCAAGCAGAGGTCAAGCGTGGCCCCAAGAAAACCATAGGGTATCAATTCAAGCCTGTCTCAACATGGGTTTGCTATGAAGAGGCCACCATCAACTTGTTGATTCCCCTCGAAAGGGCCTCTTATCTCTTGGTCCTGTGCACAATTTTCAATCCCATTCATGCAGGGATATGGTGTCCTTTTTTTGAGTTGAGGCATGGGCAAGAGATAGACCATTGGGCCCATGTTGCTCTACCCCCATGGTTAAGGTCCATCGATTCCCTTAACCTTTGTACCAACGACCAAGGCTATTGGAGGTCAATTCTTTCTTCTCGAGACCTCCTTCTGTCAGACAATGCATCCGGTGTTGAGGTCTACAATCCTTAGGTAATTTTATTTATTATTTCGAATATCGTTCTTTTTTCCTTATCTTGTTTATCAATGTCTTCTCATTCGATTATATGCTTTTTATTTCAGCTTTGCTCAAGGCAATTTGGTATAAGTCAAGGCTTTGCCTTACCATTCTTGGGCACTTTGAATTGCCCATGGTCAGAGAAGGCCTATCATCCATCCATCTCTCACCGAGCCAAGACAGAGAACATTATTCGAGAGAAAGTCTCTTGTAGGATGCCTCTTACCTTCATCCTTGACTTTTGCAGGACCCCTCGAGTGGAGGATTATTTTCTTGACTTTTGGAACTCTGTCTTGAGTTGCTTTTACTCGAGACGGATTATTTGGAAACAAGTCGCTGCACTCTGGCAGCTCCTCACTGGTGTAGTCGATTTGTCCCCAATCTCGAACCATCTTTTACCTCAGGTATTGATACATAAATTATTTTTATTGTTGAGTGGTTATCTGGTATTAATTCTGACCCACATCTTGTTCTGGTAGGATTCCGATTACATCATCCCCTACTCTTTAACTTCTGGTTGGAGGTTTGAACAATCCATTCCTCGAACCAACGAGATTGTAGGGTCATCCTCGGCTCCCTCCGAAATAATCCAAACATCCGAGGTGGCCCCAATGATTGAGCCCCCTCCTGTCATGGCTAGGGTTGATCTTTCGGCCAATTCTTCCGCCATAACAAAGTCTCGGCCGGGAACTCTTGTGGCTCCGGCCCCGTGCCTCGAAAGCATCGGGCCCCTAGGGATCCTCGAGCTGCGCTCCCTAGAATCCAAGTCAATGATGAGGATGATGAAGAAGTGGATCCATTCGCCCTTAACTATGCATCCCGAAAACGTCTTAGCTTACAAGGATTTGTCGAGACTCCTGGTAAGTTTTTTATTTTGTTTCGTTTTTTTATATGTCTTTATGAGTTCGAATATTCCTAGATGTTGTAGTTCCTACTGGCGATTCGAGTGGGAGTGACTCCCCTGATATGCCTATTTTCGGGACAATTGCTGGAGATGAACTAGTCTCCAAAATTGAAATAGGGGATGCATCTGCACCTTTAATGGGGAAGCCTCATTTTGAATCATCTTCGGAGGCTCCCAATTATCAAGAGGTGATAGATTTCGATTCCATGGAGGAACATGTTGAAGGTAAAAAAAAAATTCAAAGCATTTTGAATTACTTCTTTAGTTTTTTCCTCTCTTTATTCGATATTAACTTCCTCTGCTCATTTCTTGCAGTAGTTCCTCTCGAAGAAACTCCCATTTCTCCTCCTCAAGAGGAGAATATTGACAATTCGAGTGACATCATCCTCGATCTTTTGATTGCTCAACCTTCAGGTATTGTGATCTGTTTATTTTTCTGATTTCGAACCATTCATTAACTTAATATGACATTTTAAATTTTCTTTTTTCTAGAGATCATCCCAACGTCTCCCATCGCGACTCCAATCATTCCAATCTTACCATCTTCACTCAAACGCTCTTCTCTCTGAGTTTCGAGTGTCATTTTCATGGATCAGAGCATGTTGGGTAGTCTCGGGATGGATCACTTGGGAGGTTTCTCCTTCCATGCTTTGCCAATCCCGCCACGAGTTTCCTCCTCATTAGTTCAAATTTAGGAAATCGTGGATGAACAGATTTCGAGTCCCTTGCCTGAAGGTATGATTTCAAACTTTTTCTCATATACTTTTGATTAAAACATCCCATGTAAGGGATCCCCCTTTCTTTTCTAATCATTTTCTTATAATGACTTCATTATTTCCAGGGGATGAAATGGTCCTCAAGGAATCTGCCCCTCCTTCTTCGAGCATGGTAGTAGCTCAGGGTTCTTCATATGAGGGCATGCTTTTTAAATTCTTTATTTTTATCATCTTTTTGAGTAACACTCTAGCCTGATCGAATGTTATAGATTCCGGAATCCCGAATCCAGTCATAACATTTTCTTTTATAAAGTCTATCACATGTTTCGATGTAATATTTTCGCAGGCTTTAGCTTCGACCCATTTTGTAAAGTAATCGGTAGCGAATAAGATATAGCTATGCTTTTTAAATGAGGCCGGTTTGATTTCACCAATGATATCCATAGCCCACCCTCGAAATGGCCATGGTTTGACTATTGAATTTAATTCGACTGTGAGCTGCCTTAGAATTTTCCCAAACTTTTGACACTGTCTGCAGCCTTTAGCATACTCTATACAGTCTCGAGATATCATGGGCCAGTAATACCCATACCTATGTATCAACCATCTCATTTTCTGCCCTGCTTGATGAGCCCCACAGATACCTTCGTGTGCTTCAGCCATTGTGATCAGGGCATCTTCTAAATCGAGACATTTTAACAGAATCCCTTGAGAATCTTTCCTATACAATTCTTGTCCATCATAAAAATAGTGGCGAGCCATTAATTTTAATTTGTTTGAGAAACCCCGCTTAGATGGATTTTTAAGATAGTTAATAATCTCGAGCCGCCAATCGTCTTTTTCTTTCATAATATCTATTTTGTTAACAAATAACTGTCTCTGTTCGAAAGGTAATAAAACCCTTGGTTCGAGTCGGGTCGCTGTTTCAAGTAGACAGGGGTCAACTTTGTATCCTGATGCCAACTGGGCTAAATCATTGGCTATTCGGTTGTTTTCCCTCGGGACATAAGCAACTATAATAGTTTCGAACCGCTTAAATAATTCGTGGACTCGAGCAAATGAGGCTATTGCCACCGGGCTTGCTCATTTGAATATTCCCTTTACTTGATTTATGATTAACTGGGAATCGCCCTTTATTTCAATGCTTTTGGCGTTCATCTCCAGTAATATTTCCAAACCTAAAATAAGAGCTTTATACTCCGATCTATTATTTGTGCAATCCCCTTCTATTTTTGCATACATCTTGGTGATTACTTTATTTGGAGATATAATGTATATCCCAATTCCTACACTATCTCGAGTGTTAGAACCACCAAAATATAAAATCCATGGTACTAACTTCGAAGGATGATCAGCCAAGAAATCAGCTAATGTTTGAGCTTTTATGGCTTTTGGAGTACGTAGCCCAAATCAAATTGGAGTAAATTAAGACTCCATTTCCTTAAGCGACCTTTCACTAGACGTTGATTCATCATGAATTTAATCACATCTGTTAATGATACAATCTCTATAACATATGCAGAGAAATAATGCCTTAACTTTACAGATGCGAAATAGAGACTGAGGCACCACTTCTCGATTGAAATGTATCTTTTCTCGGGATCATTTAATAACCTGCTCGAATCCTCTATCATTTTCTTGTACTAAAAGACATCCAATCAAATATTTTGCTGCTTATAAATATAGCCTTAGTTTTGTCCCTTTTTGAGGACGAATTAAAATTGGAGGTTGTGTTAAATATCTTTTTATCGCCTCGAAAGCTTCTTGTTGTTCTTTTCCCCAAACAAAGTTCTCTCCATCTCTTAGACGTAAGAGTGGAGAAAATGCTTCGGTTTTCCCTACTAAATTCAATATAAATCTTCTTAGAAAGTTCACTTGTCCCAAAAAATGTTGTAACTCCTTTTTATTTTCGAGAGGTTTTGCATCGAGAATTGCTTTGAATTTCTTTCGATCAACTTCGATGCCTCTGTTATGGATTAAAAATCCCAAGAAATGCCCAGCTCTTACTCCAAAAGTGTATTTTAAAGGATTCATTTTTAAATTAAAACGTCTCATTCGTTGAAAGGCTTCGATTAGAGACTTTATGTGTTCCTAATGAGTTTGGGCCTTGATCACAATATCATCAATGTACACTTCCATTGATTTTCCAATAAGGTCGTGAAACATGTAGTTCATGGTCCTTTGATAAGTAGCTCTGGCACTTTTTAAACCAAAAGGCATTACTATCCATTCGAAAGTACCTGTAGAACCTGGGCATCGAAATGCAGTTTTATTTCCATCAATCTTAGCTATTTTCAATTGATAATACCCTGAGTATCCATCCATGAAATACATGAATTGAAATCGAGCAGTTGCGTCGATCAAAGTATCAGCCATTGGCATTGGATATTCATCCTTTGGTGTGGCCTTGTTTAAGTCTCTAAAGTCAATGCAAACTCGTACTTTGCCATTCTTTTTTATTAGTAGGACTATATTTTCTAGCCATTCGACATATCTGGTTGGTCTAATGAATTTAGCTTCGACTAACTTTTCAATTTCTTCTTTAATTGCACCCATTAAATCAGGTGATAACCTTCTCGGGGCTTGAATGATTGGTCTAAATCCAGCTTTTATGGGCAATTCGTGCTGGACTATTGACATATCTATTCCTGGCATTTTGTGATGAGCCCAGGCGAAACAATTTTTATAATTATGCAATACTTAACTAATTCTTCTTTTTCATTTTGCTCTAGTTTTGAGCGAATATAAGTTAGTCTTGGCTTTTCGAGCGTACCGAGATTAACCTCTTCCAAAGGGTCTTGGATATCTTGCCTGATATCTTCTTTGGGTTCTAGAGTTCCCTCCTCGAGTATATCTTCTATATTTTGATTTTGTTGTTCAAAATTACAATCATTATGCAAATCAGAGTTCGAATCCATCTTTTCAATCAAATTATGAGAATAAACTCACAAATTCGAATTAAGCTTTTCGATTATCAATTTCTTAAAAATATCATCGACTACACATAACTGTTCTGAATTATCCATAAATACAACTTAAAATATCATTAGAATTCTTTAATCTAAGACTGCTCCATTTTGATTTGGGCAAGCTTCTTCATTATTTCTCCAGATTGGTCTTCAATTTCTTCTTTTGTTTCTTCACTTCCTTCTCCTTTAGCCTTTTTGATGACTAGAAAAGACGAAGCCTCCTTGTTTGTCACTTCGAGGTCTTCGACGCGATACCTAGCATTCACAATTTGTGTATCCACAAAAATTGATGCAAAGTTTAAGGCAAACAGTAATTCTGATGAATCCAATCTCTACCAAGCAATGCATTAAATGATGAATTCGTTTTCACCACAAAAAATGCAGAGTAAGAATTCATAGATCCTACTTTATTTTGACAAGGCAGATTCCCAACACTTTTGAAGACTTGCCTAACGTAGCTAAAGTGCTTTCTGGTAACACATTGACAGTCGCACCATTATCTACCAAAACTTTGTTAATCTTAATGCCCTCGATTTCGGCTGGAACATACAACGGCTTCATATGGTTATTATTTATTGTTTCCTTCGAAAATAACAACTTTAAAAAATGTTCATTTTCATTTTCTTTTTTATCAGTTTTATAGTTGATAAATTCAGAACAAGGTGAATTACCTCTTCTTGGAGCAGTCAATGCCTCCAAAGTTTTTTCTTCTTCGTCTGATTCGCCTTCCTTCAAGGAGAATTCCGCTGGCAGAATAGTCACCATATTGCAATCCTTGTTTTCCTCGAAACTCAAAGCCCTTTGAATAGAGGTTTCCTTTTATTTTGCCTCGACATCATTTTCCGATTGTCCATCCAGCATATCATCCAACAAAATGTCCAGGTCATCTCCTAATTCGAAATCTCCCGAATCATCTTCTTCTACCACAACATCTTTTTCTTGAAGGTTCACATCCTTCATCTGGTCACTTAAGCAGTCCAATTCCTTTTCAAAGTCATCCTGGCTCGATTTCCTAACTATCTTTGGTTTCAAAATTCCCTTGGCCAAAGTTTCTTCCTCAATTCTTAAGTTGGCAATAACTGCCTCTTGCTGCATCTCCATTGCTGCCGCAACTCTCGAATAGGCTACTTGCTGGGCTATCATTTTCACCCTATTATTTCTGTTTTGCTCGAAATTCTCACGATAATCATTCCTCGGGTGATTATGTAGCAAGTCTCTTCCCCCACGTCCTCGAAAATGCCTCTGCGAGGGCATTATTCCTGGGATTCTATTGCCAAGTTGTTGCCTCGGTCTCTTGTTCCAGTTTTCCACCTTTTGATAGGCAGGAACCCAGTTCTGATCATTTGGGATTACCTACAACCTCACCAACTCGAAATGAAGAGTGTCGGCGCAATGGTTACATAATGTTTTCTGTAGTTTAGTCAAATTGTTCACCACTTTCATAGGAGTTTCGTATATGGTTTCGTACAGGGGCATTTCGAGCGCCTGTTTGTACATTTTTTTTTCATTCTTTTGTTTTTCCTTGGGCTGTTCGATTTCCGCCTGTTTCTGTTTTAGTTTTCTATTTTGATCCAAACCCAAAAACCTCTTCTCAGTTGTGGATAAGCGAATCAGATTTCTCTCGACCTGCTTCGCCACAAAATGCCTAAAGATCTGGCATTGATCAGTGGTGTGAAGGGTGTTCATGTGCCACCTACACATCCCTTAGAGCCCTTCGTCCTTGACGTTGGGGAAAGTCACAATTCCCTCATCAATCAGACGGTTGAAAGTCCTTATTGCCACCTGGGTTTCGATAGTGACCTGCGAAGTAGAACATTCGAGAGTGTTAATTTCGAGAGTCATAATAGGAAACGGATCTTCATCTATGTTAGTTTTTTGAATATCAAGAAAAATAAGTGTTGGGAAAAATTGCATAAAATCAGAAAAATGCAGCGGAAGAATATGTTTAAATCCCAGTGGCTCATCTCTATTTCTCGTATTTAAATTGGGTTTCGAATTCAATTACCATTCTCTCGTATGTTGAATTCTGAACCAGCTTTGCAATCCCTTCTTGAACAGAAAATCCGTCGCTGTCTCTAAATTACCACGCCGGAGTCAAAAACAAAAATCTTCTTCTTCTTCTCTTGAGGAAGACGGCTAGAGAGAAAGAGAGAGGATGGAGAGTTTTACTTGGCGAGAAAGTTTGTGTTATTATTCACTTAGGTTAATTTTCTCTAAGTAGTATATTTATACTACAATGAAACAATGACCTAGGCTAAATTACCCCCTCATGTGGACGCCCACTTTATGGCCTTTTTAGCCTTGGGCTTTAGCCCTATTATGCTTATTTAATTAATTAAATAATTAATATTATTTATCCAATAAATTAATTAATTAAATAATCAATTAAATCCATGTTAATATTATAATTAAATTCCTTTAAGGAATTAGTTAATTCATTAACTTAATTAATTAATAAAATCATCTAATGATTAAATAATTAATCTCGATATCCAATACCGAAAATTCTCTCAAGTCTTCTCCATGATTTTCCTTTTGCACTTCCTTTAAGCGCGACTCTTTAGGTTCGTCTCAAAAGGCAAATGGGAGGAAACCAAAAGGATGTGAGTAACACCTAGCAAGTCACGTGGCTCACATCGTATCCCAATTGAGAACGAATGAATAGGATCATTCCAAACCATATACGCTGTGAATACCGTATGAGTATAAACCTTTTATTCTTATATCCCAGTCAAGTGAGAGTCATGGTTTTAGTCATACTCACATGACTTGACCATATGCTTAGCTCATAATGAGTCGAGGTCATTTTTATGCTTTGCCCAAAGACTTTTAACCTCACTCATTCATGACTGCATAGGATATTTAGCTCATTCACTTATGAGAGAATAAATCCCATTTTGCTAATCAGTTAACAATGCTACTTGCCCATCAAGTCGCACTTGGAGGTTGATCCCACCAAAGGGCGATTTGGATCTAACTACTCTAATGACAGACTTGATGTCACAAGTACATCTTCAACTTGATTCCTCAGGTCTAAGGTTCATGCGTACCTATCACAACTTATAAGTTTCATCATTGACTGTCAGTGAGTGAATACCCATGTGATGAAACCGATGCAAGTCGTGTTCGAACATATTAGTCCAACTAATATATCCATGACATAAGTTCCCACTATCATTCCCATAGTGTTCGACTGGCACTTTCTCTGTCAAAACTTATATCATGCAAGTCCTTGTTCTGTATTGATATCCAGTCAAATACTTTCTTAGACTTACGAACCCTATTTAGAGAATAAGGATCAAAACCCTTCTAGTGCCATTCTTCCTATCCCATAGGAAGTAGAAGGTTTGCCTTCATTCTCAAGGACTTTACGTTGTTTATTAACATCTTACAAATGCCTATAAGAAAACAACAAGTTAACGCATTATATATAATAAAGAGATATTGTTTAGTTACAAGTCAATGCCCTATAAATCTATCCTCTTTATGGCATTTGAGGGCATACACTCTAACAATCTCCCACTTGCACTCAATGTCATTTGCTATGGTATTTAATACCCATCCCTTTGAGATATTTTTCTAGCACCGCCTGTGCCAATGGCTTGGTCAATGGATCAGAGACATTGTCTGCTGAGGCTATTTTCTGAACAGATATTTCTCCTCGTGCAACGATCTCTCTTATGAAGTGATATCTCCTCTCGATATGTTTGGACTTGTTGTGAGACCTAGGTTCCTTTGCTTGCGCTAATGCTCCATTGTTGTCACAGTAAAGTGGCAACGAGAGCTTTATGGTAGGAACCACTTTAAGTTCTTCTATGAACTTCCTTATCCAAACAACCTCTTTAGCTGCCTCAGAGACAGCTACGTATTCAGCCTTTGTAGTGGAATCCGCGGTTGTGCTTTGCTTGAAACTTTTCCAAGTCACCGCCCCACCATTGAGGGTGAATACTAATCCTGAGGTGGATTTTCGATCATCGACATCAGATTGAAAATCTGAATCAGTGTACCCGTCCACTCTCAGGCTACCACTCCCATAGATGAGAATCATATCCTTGGTTCTCTTCAGATACTAGGATATTCTTCACAGCTATCCAATGTTCCTTACCTGGGTTTGCTTGAAAACGACTAACAACGCTTACCGAATAAGCAATGTCAGGTCTTGTACACAACATTGCGTACATCAGGCTACCCACTGCTAATGCATAGGGTACAGTACTCATTGAATCGATCTCAGTTTGCAGACTTGGTTTGCATGCATCGAATCGATCTCAGTTTGCATAGCTTCACACCATCTAGTAGCATCCACATCCACCATTGCTTGACCAAAAATGGAGGGATCATCTCCATGATCTTCCTCTAATACAAAACGAAGATCCAACTCCCTCTGTACTAGATATCCGTACCTCTCAGGCGGTTGAGGTACTCTACTTGATCTTCGCGGTTGTGGTTGTGTTACAGAAGGTTCGGTTCTCACTTCATGTGTAGATGTATCCACTGAAGTCTCATTTTGTTCTTCTAGAACAATCTTTCCACCCGCTCATCCTCCTTGAATGAACTCATCTTCAAGAAAGTGGGCTTGTAAAGCTACAATAATCATTTGATCATCGTGGAGGTAAAAGAGGTATCCCATTGAATCCTCAGGATATCCAACGAAACGTCCCTTCAAGGATCTGGCCTCCAACTTGTCCACTTTGGTCTTTTTAACGTAAGCCGGACATCCCCAAATCTTGATGTGATTAAGACTTGGTTTCCTATTCCTCCATATCTCATAGGGAGTCATGGGAACGGACTTGGACGGACATCTATTTAAAATGTGTACAGCTGTAAGCAGCGCATGACCCCACAGTGAAATGGGTAAGTCAGTGTAGCTGAGCATGGTGCGAACCATGTCCAACAAGGTTCGATTCCTTCGCTCTGATACTCCATTTAATTGTGGTGTCGCTGGAGGTGTGAACTGTAATACTATACCATTCTCTCAGAGGTATACATCAAACTCGTTGCTCATATATTCTCCTCCTTGATCCGATCGAAGGGTTTTTATGTGTTGACCAGTTTGATTTTCCACTAAAGCCTTGAATTCCTTGAACTTTTCAATGGATTCAAACTTATGCCTCATCATGTAC
The DNA here is from genome assembly GCA_019426215.1 of Buddleja alternifolia. Taxonomy (NCBI): domain Eukaryota; kingdom Viridiplantae; phylum Streptophyta; class Magnoliopsida; order Lamiales; family Scrophulariaceae; genus Buddleja; species Buddleja alternifolia. Next base: position 14,981 of record WHWC01000181.1, read on the forward strand.
ATTAGACCATATCGTGAATGGTCATCAGTGAAGGTGATGGAGTAAAGGAAACCTCATCGTGCCATTTCTCCAAATGGACCACAAACATCAGCGTGCACTAAGCCTAAGATTTGTGAGACTCTTTCAAAAGTCCCTGTGAAGGGGGATCTATCCATCTTGCCTTTGAGACAAGATTCACAAGTAGGATAGGGATCCAATTCCAATGGACCGATTAGTCCATCTTTCTCCATTTTGCAAATTTTATGTTTGCCGGCATGGCCTAGTCTAAGATGCCAAATCAATCTTTGGTTTATTCCAAGCCTACTACGTTTCCTTTGTATTGTATTCACAGAACACTCATTCTGGACATTAAGGTAATACAATCCATTTATTAAAGAAGCAAAGTCTACTAATTTATTACCATAATAAATGTTGCATCATTCATCAATAAAACAAAAAGTATAACTAACTAAAACAGGAATAGAAACAATATTTTTAAGCCCATTGGGCAAAACTAAAACATTATCCAAAAATAGTATATGTCCAGAAATCAAAAGCAATGAGGTAGATCCAATTCTAGTAGCTGCGACGCTATGCCCGCTGACTACTTTTATCTTCAACTTATCACTATCCAGCTTCCTTCCTCGCACCAGATCCAAATTCATTCAACAAATGTGAGCACTAGCTCCAGAATCAAGAATCCAAGATGTGGAGAAGACGGTCATAGAACAATAAGTTTCATGAACATAAAGTTCCATATCTTGTGCGCCCGGCCCCATGTTGGGACAGTTCCTCCTCCAGTGGCCCAACTCACCGCAGTGTAGGCATATGTCTGTCTTTTGTGGCCTCTTACGCTTGCGATTCACAGGAGCTTTCCCTTTTCCTTTATCGACACCACCCTGAGCTCCAAGCTCGCCACTCTGCTTTTTGGCTTTCTTCTTCTTATTCTTCGCCCGTTTGGGCCCAGAAAAGATAACCAATGCAGTTTTCTTTCCCTTGGGCTTCAATTGAGATTGTGCAGTGTTTAATTTATTCATTAGCCCAGCTAAGTTGCATTCAATCTTATTGCAATTGAAGTTCATGACAAATTGGGAAAAAGAATCAGGAAGAGACTGCAAAATAAGATCGGTTTGAAGATATGTGGGTTCATTGTAAAATCGAGAGCCTCCAATCTCTCGATCCTCGAGATCATCTTGAGGACATGATCCCCAACTTTCTCAACTTCTCTCATTTTGGCCTCACCACAGAGCTCGACCAAGTGTGCCAAGATAGCCCTCGCTGTGGTCATCTTCTCGTGGGACCTCTGAAGCTCGTTTATCACTGAGCCAAGAATGTACCCACGCACTCGGACGTCGTCCTTTACCCATTTTTCATGAGCTTGGACTTCTTCCTCATTGGCACGTGTTCTGGCAGGAGAAGCAGGGATGTCTGTGTCCAACACGTATCCCAAGGACTCCATGTCGAGAACTATTCTCAAGTTCCTTAGCCAATCCACGTAGTTGGGTCCGGTAAGGATGTTTTTTTCGAGTAAAACGGAAAGTGGGTTGATAGTCATTTTTGTTTTGAAAGAGATAAATAAAAAAAATAGCTGCAAAAAATAAAACAAACTTTATTAGACTTGTGTAACTAAACTAAAACCAAGTATAAAATCATGGACTTCAACTTATAACTTGGCTCCCACTACATTTTTCGAGATTCACACTCCCACTGTGAAAAACGGAAGTGATCGTTGCAATGTACTTCGTGGTGGGGATTGAGTTCTTTAATTAATCTAATGGATGTCAATCCTTTAACGATATTTGGTCCATTATTTAATTAAAGTGATGTCCAACATCAATCTATCCAATAGATGCTTCGATCTTCTTTTCCCATAATCCACCAAAACCGCAACCCTTTAACGATTTATAGGCTTTGTGGATTATCTAAGTTTACTCCCACTAACTCCTAATAATCTAACATTTGAATTTCACCTTGCAACCCTTTAACGATATTTGGGGTGAAATATGTCTCGATTAAGGCATCTAAGGCACTTAATAAAATTCTAGAATTAAATCTTCATATACGACCCCCACTTACTAGGAAGATGCCATATACTAGGTTTAATACTTAATTTTATTAAGTTTAGTGGAGGGAAAGAATGCCTAGCACCCCTTACTAACTTAGTATAATTTTGTTTTGGAGAATTCATGTTCTAAACATTTATCTAAGTCTCACTTTGCACATTATTCAATTTATATAGCTCATATTGATAACATACATGCTTCATACAACTAATAAACATGCATCGAAAGCAATAAACCAACACATATGTCCATGAGTTTTATCTAGAGGGCCCAAGCCAATGGGCCATCATTAAAAGGAAAAATAAGCCTAGCTATTCTTCGTGGGCTCCAAACTCCTCTTCTTTTGGATTGGTCTCCTCTTGAAAGGCCTATTCTATTTCTATCTATTACATGAGATTATTGAACAACCTATACATAATTCTAGAAATAAAATAAACGGGCTCAATTCCGGCCCTTACAACCAATAAAAGGAAATACAATCAAAATAAATAACCTAAGCCCATGGACAATGTCACCATCATATAATACATGCTCGCGGAAAATAAAACAATTATGTTGGTGATTAAGTTAATAGTTAATTAGTCCAACTAATTAACTTCCTCAATAAAATTACAAATTTTATTGATAATCATGACAATAAACCATTTAGTGAGAATCCTTAATTTAAATAAATAACTTAATTAAAAATTCTCCAAGAACCATTAATTAATTATTTCACTTAAATTAATAATATTCAATAAAAACAATTAGGGCTTGATTCCATAAAATATAAATTACCAACCATTGGCATATTTAGTTTTAATTAATTAGGCACAAAACTAAATTATTGAAGAGTCCATAATTTTAATTAAAATAATTTGGGCTTATTTAATTAAATTCGGATCATCATCCTTTTGACCAACCCGGATAATTAAAATAGCCCAAAACCCATTCATTTAAAAAATTGGACCCTAGGAAAAATAACCCGACCCGTTAGGACCCGAGTCATGGACTCGGGCCCACAAAACAGGGCCCTCGTGTGCCAGGCGCACAGCACGACGTATGGCGTGCGCCCAACGCATGGCCTTGAGCTTGGCCACGCAGCCAAGTGCAGCGCACGATGTCGTGCTCACATAGCGTGCGCACATGGGCACGCTATGCGCACAACGGGTGGCCCGAAGTAGCCCAGCGTACAGACTGCGCACCTTGTTTTCATCGCGCTCGTCGCGGGGTTTTTCCGACCCGATTCTCACAAAAATTAGATTTTTCAATTCACAAGTCATCATACTACAACATACATGAATTAAACGAAGAAAACTCATGGATTACTATCATGAAAAACATATTCAAAAGATGCTTCAAAAACGCAAAAAAACACATAATCACGTAATCAATTAAATACAGAAATCAGAGATTGACTCTGATACCACTGTTGGGAATAATTGCATAAAATCAAAAAAACGCAGCGGAAGAATATGTTTAAATCGCAGTGGCTCATCTCTATTTCTCGTATTTAAATTGGGCTTCAAATTCAATTACCGTTCTCGCGTATGTTGAATTCTGAACCAGCTTTGCAATCCCTTCTTGAATAGCAAATCCGTCGCTGTCTCTAAATTGCCACGCCGGAGTCAAAAGCGAAAATCTTCTTCTTCTTCTCTTGAGGAAGACGGCTAGAGAGAAAGAGAGAGAATGGAGAGTTTTACTTGGAGAGAAAGTTTGTGTTATTATTCACTTAGGTTAATTTTCTCTAAGTAGTATATTTATACTACAATGAAACAATAACCTAGGCTAAATTACCCCCTCATGGACGCCCACTTTATGGCCTTTTTAGCCGTTGGGCTTTAGCCCTATTATGCTTATTTAATTAATTAAATAATTAATATTATTTATCCAATAAATTAATTAATTAAATAATCCATTAAATCCATGTTAATATTATAATTAAATTCCTCTAAGGAGTTAATTAATTCATTAACTTAATTAATTAATAAAATTATCTAATGATTAATTAATTAATCTCGATATCCAATACCGAAAATTCTCTCAAGTCTTATCCATGATTTTTCTTTTGCACTTCCTTTAAGCGCGACTCTTTAGGTTCGTCACAAAAGGCAATTGGGAGGAAACCAAAAGGATGTGAGTAACACCTAGCAAGTCTCGTGGCTCACATCATATGCCAATTGAGAACGAATGAATAAGATCATTCCAAACCATATACACTGTGAATACCGTATGAGTATAAACCTTTTATTCTTATATCTCAGTCAAGTGAGAGTCATGGTTTTAGTCAAACTCACATGACTTGACCATATGCTTAGCTCATAATGAGTCGAGGTCATTTTTATGCTTTGGCCAAAGACTTTTAACCTCGCTCATTCATGACTGCATAGGATATTTAGCTCATTCAATTATGAGAGAATAAATCTCATTTTGCTAATCAATTAACAATGCTACTTGCCCATCAAGTCGCATTTCGAGGTCGATCCCACCAAAGGGTGATTTGGATCTAACTACTCTAATGATAGACTTGATGTCACAAGTACATCTTCAACTCGATTCCTCAGGTCTAAGGTTCACGCGTACCTATCACAACTTATCAGTTTAATCATTAACTGTCAGTGAATGAATACCCATGTGATGAAACCGATGCGAGCCGTGTTCGAATATATTAGCCCAACTAATATGTCCATGACATAAGTTCCCACTATCATTCCCATAGTGTTCGACTGGCACTTTCTCTGTCAAAACTTATATCATGCAAGTCCTTGTTCTGTATTGATATCCAGTCAAATACTTTCTTAGACTTACGAACCCTATTTAGAGAATAAGGATCAAAACCCTTCTAGTGCCATTCTTCCTATCCCATAGGAAGTAGAAGGTTTGCCTTAATTCTCAAGGACTTTACGTTGTTTATTAACATCTTACAAATGCCTATAAGAAAACAACAAGTTAACGCCTTATATATAATAAAAAGATATTGTTTAGTTACAAGTCAATGCCCTATAAATCTATCCTCTTTATGGCATTTGAGGGCATACACTCTAACAATAAGATCTTTCAAGTCTATCTTTTCTTGAATCAGATTTTGAAATAAAATGCAATCATTCGTGTCATGTGAAAATGCATTATGCCATTTACAATAAGGTTTTCCTTTTATTTCAGCTTTCAAAGGAATTCTGTGTTTTCCTTTAAATTTTAATTTCTTATTCAAGAGTAACCAATTGAAAATTTGTCCAGTCTTCGTTACATCGAAAGTGTAGTTCTTTTCTTTTTTAGTTTGTAACGAGCCCATGGCTACGCACTCTTTCTTTTCGAGAGCTCCACATTGGCAAGGGGGACCTTTTATGAACTCTGCCAAATCAATTTCATAGGCATCTTCGAATGCCCATGGAAGGCCCACTTTGAAAGCATTCAGGCCTTGATGTTTTCTATGACTCTCTTCCCTAAGCATGTTTTCGTATCTAATGGCGCTTTCGACTAGACTTCTAAAATAAAAAAGGGCATACCATCAAACCTTAACCTGTATTCGAAAGACATATTCTGCTGTGCTAATTGGACAAATTCAGATTCGGGTATATTAAGGTGGCGTTTGACTCTAGCCTTCTTAAAGCGTGAGAGGAATTCTTTGACCGATTCCCCCACATTTTGCCTTATTTTGGCTAGGTCACTCATCGAGATCCCTAGATCTATTCGAGCGAAATGGTTTTGTAATTAGAATTGCATCTCGTCCCAACTATGTATTGAGTTTGGGGACAAGCTTACATACCAATTAAAGGCCGATCCTGTTAGTGAACTAGAAAAAAGCCTTAATTTAAGCAATTTTTAGTCTGAGGCCTCTCGACATTGACAAGTAAACATTGACAAATGTTCTAAAGCAGAAATATGGTCATCTCCCGAAAACAAAGTGAAGTCAGGGATTTTATAATTTCGGGGAAAAGGAAAGTTTCGATCTATCCAGTCAGGATATGGTTTCCCAGGGATCAATCTATGATTCCTTTGAAATCCTGGTCCATACATCCTTTCGATAATCATCTCGATTTGATCTTGAAAGAGATCTTGAAACTGTCCTCCCATATTTCCTCCAATATATGCATTGGGCACAGCTTGTCCCCCTGCATATGGCATTTGGAAGTTATTCGGGACAAAAGGGACTCCTTGATTGGTTTGTATACCAGGGAAGTTATGGTTTCCCATAGCAAAAGGAGTATTCGAAACTCCTGGATATGCTGGTCCTTGTGTTTGGTTTTGCCCCCCAGAATATTGCTCTTGGGCAAGACCTGGAGTTGTTTCAAAATTACCAAACCTAGTGTTACCACTAGGATACCCTGCATGCATCTGTCCATAACCAACTAGTGGCATAGCAAAGGGTGGCCTTAAAAGTTGGGGTTGAAATTGATTCGCATTAGGAGTTTGGGGATTATTCAAATGTGGACGAGGGATCTGACTAAAACCTTGCTGTCCTACTCCTGCCTACCCCCCAAGTCCTTGTTGGTTCACAGAATTTGATTCATTTTGGCCAATTTCAAAATGGCTATTTCTATTCCTGGTTTCCCTAGTGTTGGTCCCAAGTGGCATACGAAAGGGTCTAGAAGGGGGGGGGTTGAATAGACCCTTAAGTCTTTTTCGACTTAAAAAAGATTTCATATTAAACGTATTTGGACGCTTGAAATGATAGGCGTTTGAAGTGTCTGACGCTTCACCTTAGCGTTCACATAAGATATTTGAGACTTTGTGAAGCGTCTAATGAAGACTGTTTTATAAAGTTAACTTAGACTTCAGGAATTGAATACTTTGACCTTGTAGGTTAAGCGTTCAGTTCTTTTAATCAGGGTTAGCACAGCGGAATGATTTTGGAGTCTTCTCTTTGAAAGTTTTAGCGTCACAAGATGTTTCTTAGTTGCTTAGCTTTTGATTGTGTTTTACTTATGCAATGATATGATAGATGAATGAAATGACTGAAAAGTAAATAACACAATATTTGTAAGGTTCGTTGGGTGGTGTAATCCCAACTACGTCCTTCTTCTCCTTTGCACTTGGAGGCAATCCACTAAAATGATTCTCAAAGAATCACACAGAATCTTCTACAAATTAGGGAGAGATGGATGTCGATGACTTGAGCTCCTTGATCACACAGATTTCTGCTTCAAATCACTTCAACCCTCTTGCTTCTTTCACCCAGAAATGATGCAAGTATCCAACTTCGACTTCACACAGATCGCGAGGCTTGGATGGGATTTTCTAAAAGGTTTGTTTGATTTTGATGAAGTTCAAACAACTTGGTAATATCTCAGTAGGAATCTGGTTTCTTCAAAAAGAATGTTTGAGATATTTGTTGACTGTCTCAGGAATATAAGAAAAGCAATTAGGATGTTTCTTGAAGTTTCTGGCTTTTCTGAGAGTTTAAGGAATGAGATTTTAATGCAACAACAATTTGGCTTTGATAAAATTGTTGCTCTCTTATTTTGTTTGTTGTTGAAGTCCTATTTATAGGTATTCTTGGAGAAAGTGTCCGTTTGACACATGCACTGGCGCGTGTCTCTCACTTTCGCGAGTGAACAGCTTTTGTCCTTTTTCCTGAAAATCTGCTGCACGAAAGTTGGTGCTGCAGTCTGAGATAGTTGACAGTCCAATAGGGTGGCTTCTCCGTACGTCTGACATTGCTTATCATATTAAATGCTCTTATCAACATTTAATGCATTTGAAATTAATACCCGTTGGTATTTAATGCTTTGAGAATATTTGCATTAAACTCCTTCTGGACTTAGAAGTAAATTCAGGTGAAATCACTTCTGTCCCATAAGGTAACGCTTGATATAGCTGGCCAAAGTGGACGCTTGGAGACTGTATCTATCTTCTGAGATCAGGCGCTTGAGTCTTCGAACTTTACCACTGATTAAACTCACTCAGAAATCATCAGACGCTCAGCCTAAGACTATTTTGCCTAACACTCTAAAGTAAGATAACAAAGCCTAATAAATCTATTACAAGTCTAACGCTTCAAAGCCTATACAAGTTTTCTACGAAAATAAACTTACAACTTTTTTGGGGTCTAACAAAAACTTAATTGTCATCATCAAAACTTCTAACATGAAATTCCTAACAATTTCCCCCTTTTTGATGATGGCAATACTTACTCTTTTATAGTTCAAGAGTTAGACAGCCAAAAGTAAAAGTTAGCTTTGATCAGTAGACGTTAGTTAAAGTTAGTTACGCTTCAACGAGATGTTTCAGCAAGAGAAAAAAATGCATTTCATATTTATCGAGAATTACAAGCATTTTTACAGCTGAATATTTAAAGATATAAGAGATAAGAATATAGATAATGTAAAATCAGAAAGCTTTAATGACTTGGTCTAACTCTGTATCGCTTGGACATTTCAGCTCGGATAGCTTCAGTCAGATTGTCTTCCAAGATCATCATTGCTTCATGATCTTTGTTGATGATAAGCTTGTTTTCTTCTTGTTGTCTCTTCTTGAATATTGTAAAATGATTATCCCAGTCAGTTGGGTCGATACCAATGTACCTTAGGCTGATTCGAAAAGCTTGGCTAAAATCAGTCATCTTCCTTTCTTCAGCTAAGATCTGTGGATCTGTAGGTTCTGAAATGGATGTTCTCTGAAGAGGAATGTCAAACTGTTCAAGCAGTGCTCTTGTAGGAATTGGTAGGTTTGGATATAACGCTCTAGGAGGTTCCCTTAGCGTACTACTGGGCGCTCCGGATGAACTTTGTTTCAGAGCAGTTATCCAAGACGGGAGATTAAGCGCAGACTGAGAAGGAGGCACGTGACGCTTAGGAGACGGAGGATCTTCAACTTTTGAACTGGACGCTTTCCGCTTTTCTCCTTTCTTCTTCTCTTCCCCCTTATTGCCATCATCAGATTTTAAGAAGTGGTTTGTGAGTACACTTACCTGATGAGCAATCTGAGATAAGGAATCTGTGATGTCATCCAGACGCTTGTCGAAGCGTTCCTGCATAACAAGAAGCTTAGCGCTGGTGGCGTCATTCACAGAGATCTCAAGGGTTGCAAGGCGCTTTTCAAGTTCTTCTTTCATGGCAAGTTGGGTTGCGTGGGCAGCATCCTGCATTTCTTGAAAGTCTTGTTTGCACTCACCAACTGCCGCTTGAGCTGAACTACGCATATGAGCAATCTGAGCGCTCATTACGTGAGTTTCAATCTTTGCCAGGTCTTCCTTAATCCAATGGAGAGATTCTTCACTTTGAGTAGCTTGAGCGCTAATTGTCTCCAAAACAGATTTAAGCAGGGGACCGAAGGCTTGACTTTCATCTGATTGAACCGCTTGAGGAGCTGGTCGCTTGAACCGTGATGAGTGTTTGAGAGAGTCAAAAGGAACTTGATAGGCTGGATCAAAAACAGTACCGCGAATATCCAGGGAAGGATCTTCAGCACTATCAATGGTATCATGTTCAGGAGCGTCAGGAATACTGGTATCTGCAGATTTGGACGCTTCAGATGTCTCAGCAGGCGCTTCCTCAAGCGTTGACTCAGGTTGGCGAAAGTCAGTGAATTGGAAGTTCCAGCTTGCTGAGTCGGCATAAGAGGTGGATGTAGAATCCAAGAGTTCAATGAGTCTGGTCCTGGACATACAAGTACCGGAGATAAATGTGCGAAGAGGACTATCAATGGCCCTGATGTACATTGGACCAATGATATCCAGCACATGATCTGGGAAAACTTTGGACGGCGCTTGAGCGATGGAGAATAGTGAATCTGTGCAGTGAGTTCTGGAAAATCCAATCAAGCAATCTGAGGGAAGAGATGCAGGACGTCGATGTGTAGGCACACAGTCCGCATAGTACTCTTCAAGATACGGATAAATGGCTTGAGCGAGCTCTTGATTCCTTTCAAGCAGAGAGAGAACATACTCATAGTGATTGAGTACCTCACTGCGAATGGAAGGGAGCAGTGGATATCCTTTGAATGAATTGATCACTGAGCCGTTCCAAGATCTGAGATTGGCAGTGAAGATTTTATCAAAGAGAGATACGGGAGATAGAATCTTTACCATCAGATTGAAGTTTTCTTCACAGTGGCTTGGAGCAAGATTTAAGCACCGTTCACCAACTGTACCACTGGAAGACGCTTGAGCATTAAACCGAAGAGGGGTGAGGGATAATCTCTGAAGTTCTTGACGTAGACATTGTTCTATTTGATGTCTAATAATTGGGAGCTTGAGAACAGGTCCGAGTCTTTGTTGACGCTTCAGGAGGCAATACTTGGCGAATTGACGCTTCTTGTCATGCATGCCTATGCCGAAAAGATGGGGAGCTTGGACTAACTCTGGGAAGGTGTATTTATGTCCCATGTACGCTTCAACCCAATTTACTTCATTTATACAGAAGTCTGTGCCAGCAGTCACCATAGCACGAATGCCTTTAAGATGAATATCTCTTATGGCTTCAAAGCGGTGCTTATCAAGCTGATAGTTGGCATTCCAGACGCTGTCAAAGTAAGCATCAGCTTCAGTCTGGAGCAGATCGGTCAACGATTCAAGGCGCTCACCAGCATGAATCTCTTTATTTTTCCATAGACAGAGAGGACGGACCGATGCAAGATTTTCAGGGCTGTGAGCCGTCTGTGGGAAATGTGTGTAACCTTCTCTGTTCAAGACTGACTCTGAGGGATTGAGAAAGCTAGGACGGAGAGGATCATACACACGAACAGTGTAATCCCTTAGCGCGAACCCAGTTGGTCTGCTGTGGCCATTGTCAAGATAGTAAGCCACATCCACGGCACATCTAGGAGGTCTGTCTCCTGGTCTGTCTAGAACGGTTGCTTTGATTGCGCTGTCAAAGTCAATCAGTCTTGCAGCGTCAGCTTCTGCAGCAATATATCTTTCTATATTATATCCTGCAGGAATGAAATCTTCGTCGAGCGCTGGGGGCATATAGTTAATTGAATGATCAATTGTCTTCAGCGGATCGAGTTGAAAGAAGTGACGAGGAGCTGTAACGTCTTCAGCAGCGTTCTGACCTTCTGAACGTGCCTCTGTTAAAGTAGCAGGTTCCTCAGGTTCAATTGCAGCTACTTCAGCGGCAACATCTTGAGCGATAGCTACGACTCCAGTCAGGTCAACATCCAACAGAACATCTGTGGACACTTCAGCAGCAGCTGGAACTATAGCTGAAAAACAAGAGCCATCCTCTATAAGAGCAGGATCTTCTACAGATGTAGGAATAGAAATGCTGTGGGAAGAAATAAACTTACCCTGAGAACTAAGCTCAACAGCAGTTTCTGGAGCGCTTGGCTCAACAGCAACATCTTGAGCGCTTGGCTCAACGACAACTTGAGCGCTTGGCTCAACGGCAACTTGAGCGCTTGGCTCAACAGCAACATCTTGAGCGCTTGGCTCAACGACAACTTGAGCGCTTGGCTCAACTGTCTCAGGCTCTTCAGGAGTAGCTTGACGCTTGCTAGTCCTGGAACGCTTAAAGATTTTCTTAATGTTGACTCCTTCAACTAGTTTAGCCGGAGGAGCGGGAGGATCAGCAGCTGGTTCTTCAAAGTCTATTTGCTTAATGATCCCTTCCAGCTTTCGTCTTTTGAGAGGCAACTTGTCCTCGGCATCCTCATCAGTTTCCTCATCAATCTTTTGAGAGGGGACGGCCATTTTAACTTTGGGTTTTCTGGGGGCTCTCTTCTTCGTTGCTGCTGGACGCTTCACAGCTTCCTCTGGCACTGGTCTCTTCGTCTTTTGAGCAAGCAGTTGGCGTTCTTCCAGCCGCTCAGATAGGGGTCTAGCCGCACCACTAACTTTTGGAGGATTGAACATATTGGTCAGAATCCTTTTTCCCAACAACTTGGACTTATTCAACGGAAGTCCAGACGAGTACACACAATTCGATTTAAACAAGATGTCACTCGGGATGAGTCCATAAGGCTTATTTGAAGCGCTTAGACTGTCCCGAAACCGTCCAAAGATGTACTCACTTCAGTTGATTTTGATGTTGAAGAGTATAGCAACCATCATCTGAAATTGAACAGGATTTACCTTATCAAAGGTTCCCACGCGGCATTCTATGATCTTGCTGCAGAAATCAGCCAATAACCGGTATTTGGACACCAGGTCTTTCTTCTCGAAGTACTGAGTGTAAGGAACGTCGTCGTACGCACTCATGATTGCCCATGCTTCCTTAATTTGTTTCAACGTAACAGAATCCAATGCCTCACCCTCATTAGGCAAATTGAAGTTCTTGGCAATGGTGGAAGCAGATAGGATGAATTCCTTTGGAGACTCCTTCTTGGAGAAGGGAATTTGACAAGAGATGGACTTCTTGTCCTCTGAAAGTGTAGCAGTCTTCCAGAAAGTTTCAACTTCAGTGGGAAACATATAAGAGTATTGGGTTAAGAAGGGTTTGAGCCCAGCTTTGACGACCATGTCCATTATGTCCGTCAGGTTGATCTGAGTTTGTTCATATAGAAATTTCCAGTCGACAACAAGACCTTCAGTTACCTTGATGGTAATTTCAGCAGAAGTAGATGATGATTTCTTTGGTGCCATTTTTTTTTTTTTTTTTAAAACGAAGAAGATGGACTGAGATTTTTCTGTTGTTTTGAGAGAGAGATAAAGAGAGATTTGCAGATATGCTTGAGTAGAAAGTAAGTTATTTTTTCTGCAGAGTTTGTGTTTTAAATGACACAGTAAAGAGTTTTGAAACTTGTGTTATGTAGTCTTAGTAGGATTTAAACACGTGTAATAACTGTTGAATCTTAGCCATAAATTTATTAACTGCGGACGCGAGTTTTGTGTAAAAGAGAGAAGTTACATTTGGTAATTCTCATATATAAAGATTTGACATCCGAGAAAAAAAATTAACGTTTGGTATTTTCAGAGTGTAACACACGCGCATGTTTGTACACTGACACGTACACAAATACGTGCTATCTCTGAACCGCCATTTTTTAAAAAATTTGAGTACCCGCCAGTTTGATGTGATAGAGGCGTGTGAGTAGAGTACAAAATAGACCTTTGAGTCTACCCACGACCTTGAAAGAAGTTTGAAAATTTTTATGCATGGCTTGTAACGAAAATATTTTATAAATTTTTGATAAACTATTCAGCGCTTAGCTGATAAAATGGACGCTTGAAGTCAAAAGTCTTTTCAATATTTTGAGCATTCAATATTTTATGCAAACATAGAACTGAGCGTTGATGATTATGCATCTGAAATTTTTTTATCATTGACGCTTACAGTTATGGTCCAGTATAAATATAATTTTTTTTTTTTTTTTAAAAGAATATTGTGAGATATAACTTAAGTGGATTCCCCCTAAATTATATGCCTAATAAAATATGATGCTTCATGATCAAGCGTTTAAATCAATCATACCTAGTTCACTTCTCAAAGTGAGAAAACGTTGTTCATTGAGTGCTTTGGTGAAGATATCTGCCAGTTGTTTGTCAGTTCCAATGAAGTGCATGGAGATATCTTTCTTTTAAACGTGGTCACGAAGGAAATGGTATCTAATGTCAATGTGTTTGGTTCTTGAATGAAGAACAGGGTTTTGAGTCATGGCTAAAGCGCTTTGGTTATCACAATGAATGGGAGTTGGTCCTAAGATTGTTCCGTAATCTCTAAGTTGTTGCCTCATCCATAGAACTTGTGCACAACAACTTCCTGCAGCTACATACTCAGCTTCGGCTGTGGAGGTAGCTATGGATTGTTGTTTCTTGCTATGCCATGAAACTAACCTATCACCTAAGAATTGACAAGTACCACTAGTGCTTTTACGATCTATTTTGCAACCTGCAAAATCTGCATCTGAGTAACCGATTAGTTCAAAAGGAGAATCCATGGGATACCATAAGCCCACATGTTGTATGCCTTTTAGGTATTTAAGGATTTTCTTGGCAGCAGTCAAGTGTGACTCTTTAGGATCAGCTTGGAATCGTGCACACATACATACCGAAAACATAATATCAGGTCTACTGGCAGTGAGATAAAGAAGTGATCCTATGATACCTCTATAATTAGTGATATCAACTTTCTTTCCACTTTCATCTTTATCTAACTTAAGCGTTTGGCTCATTGGAATTTTTGAATATGATGCATTTTCCATACCAAATTTCTTAATCATATCTCGTGTATATTTAGCTTGGTTGATAAATATGCCATTAGGGAGTTGTTTAACTTGTAGTCCTAAGAAAAAAGTTAATTCACCCATCATGCTTGACACGAAAAATCCTTACGTGTATTAAACAGCAAGTGGACTGGTCGTGTGTAGTAATAAAGTGGACTTTAAGTCAGAGTTATCGATCCCACAGAGACAAGATTATTTAAGCTAGGAATTTAAAAGCAATTAAAATTGAATTAAAAGATTGTGATTAATTTACAATAAAAATGTGAAAACGAGACTTAGCAAATAGATTTAGATTCTTATGAGATAAAACAACTAAGGCACATGCTTCAACCAAATTTACTTGTTAATATAAATATGAACTATTCTTCGTATTATTAGACTACTATTGCTTTGGTGAAAATTTCTTAATTAATTACTACCCGATGTCTCGGCTGTAATAATCCTATGATAAATTGACAGTTCTCTAAATATGTCTATCCGAGAATTTAATCAATAATCATGCATTCAAGTTCTAGAATTTTCCCGAATAAATTCGGCTAACTGCACCCGGGAATCTCTACCTATCTCTAGGGGCAATTCCCTATTTTTTACGGATGATGTGATGATTTCTTTGAACCCTAACTTATATTCTTTCAAACTATTAAGTTAGGCAATATGACAAACATATGGTGATCAAACATATGCAAGTAATTACGCACAAAATCAAAACACAAAGCAATTGTAGAATTAATACGAAGAATAATATCATATATATATACTCATAACTTTGGCCTTCACATGGCCCTAGTTAAGGGAAAATTAGTTCATAATTGAAATTGGAAAAACAATAAAAACATAGAATTACTCATAGATAAAGATGAATATCAAACTAAGAAACTCCCTATTTTGGATTGATGATCGATTCTTGATTGGAAGCTTGAATCCCTCCTTTTCCTCTTCTTAGCTCTTCAAGTATGATGATAGGATGACTCAAAACCAAGAGAATTCTCCCCCAAACCCCAGAATTTTCGTCCTCACACTCTCAAAGGATGATTTTTTTTGATGCTCTCAAGTGAGCTCCCCACTCCCCTTTAAATACCCAAAAATCCACCTACCAAGAATTTTAGCTACCCTTCTCTTTCTTTCCTCCTACCAAGAATTTCTACCTACCAAGAATTTGCACCTACCATTCTCTTGTTTTCTACCTACCAAGAATTTCCACCAACCAAGAATTTGCACCTACCATTCTCTTGTTTTCCACCTAACAAGAACATGAGCTGCCACTTTCGTGTTTTCCAGCGCAGGGATAGTGTTTTATTCATAAACGTCTCCACATATCTCCGAATTGGATGATTCAAGTACCCATGTAAAGATAAGACATAGATCTAAAACTTTGTAGAAGGACACTTCATCCAATTCTGTCTCTAAAAATATCAAAATGGCGTTCCAACGTGGAGGTTGTTTCTGATTTGGCGCCCAGGTGTGCAGAAATGGTACTAAAACATGATTTTGGCTAACTCCAGCTTATTTCTTGCTTGTTTGGTCGTGGAGGTGTGAAACATCTTGGCGTAAACTTGTTTTATACATCATTTTTCCACCCTTTCTTCAATTGTATCCACTTAAGGCCTGAAATCACTTAATGCACGAATTAAACGCACAAGTGACAAAATCAAGTGATAAATGAACCTAAAACATAAACGCAAAGGGGCTTAAAAACACGTAAAAATGACTCCTATCAATGCTCATTTCAAATTGTTCTTGCATCATTTTCGAAAATTTCTCACACAGACGCTTATTAGTAGAACCAAATATAATGTCATCAACATAAATTTGAACTAAGAGAATATCTTCATCATTGGTAATTTTAAATAACGTTGTGTCAACGCTGCTTTTTGAAAAACCTTTACCAATAAGAAAGATAGAGAGAGTGTCATACCATGCTCGAGGTGCTTGCTTAAGCCCATAAAGTGCTTTTTCTAGCTTGTAAACCATACCCTTACCATGATTGTTGATGAATCCTGGTGGTTGCTCCACATACACTTCTTCTTGGAGTTTACCATTCAGGAAGGCACTCTTTACGTCCATTTGAAATACTGTAAACTTGTTAAACGCTGCGTACGCTAGAAACATGCGGATTGCTTCAAGACGAGCAACAGGAGCGTAAGTCTCATCAAAGTCAATGCCCTCCTCTTGGCAGTATCCTTGAGCTACGAGTCTGGCCTTGTTTCTTACAACAATGCCGTCCTCATCCATCTTGTTTCTATATACCCATCTAGTTCCAATAACTCCTTGATGAGTTGGTCTTGGTACTAGCATCCAAACTTTATTTCGCTCAAACTGATTGAGCTCTTCTTGCATAGCTTCAATCCAACTTGGATCACTTAACGCTTCATCCACTTTCTTAGGTTCCATTTGAGATAGAAAGCTTGCGAACATAGCCTCATTAAATGTAGCGGCTCTAGTTCTAACTGGTGCTTCAATATCTCCAATGATTTGCTCAGGTGGATGGTCACGTAACCATAGTCTATCTGTTTGGAAGGGGTTTAGAGAATGAACAGGCGCTTGAGAATCATTCGCTTGACCATTCTCCTGCGTTGGCGCTTCAAGTTCACGATTCCTTCTTTGCTCTTGATGATCATTCTCTTCATGATCATACGTATTTCTTACATGATAATTTAGATTGATTTCACGAGTATTCTTAGGAGGAGGCACTGAGATCTCATCATCATCGTCAGTATCTTCATCAATAGTAATTTTGGACGCTTGATGACATAGATCTTCAACTCCTACATCATTTACATTTACCTTACTCGGCTCTTGGTTAGCATCATCAAACACAACATGAATGGATTCCTCAACCTTCGATTTGATCTTATTGAGAATGCGAAAATTCTTTCCATTTTTGGTGTAGCCTAGAAAGATTCCTTCATCCGCTTTAGGATCAAAAGTCTTTAGGCTTTGGGATCCATTATTATGGATAAAACATTTAGAACCAAAGACGTGAAAGTATGAAATATTTGGCTTACGTCCCTTCCACAGTTCATATGGAGTTTTTCCATGCTGTTTGTTGATCATGCATCGATTTTGAGTGTAACAAGCAGTGTTGATCGCTTCGGCCCAAAATCTAGGAGCAAGCTTGGATTCAGCTAACATAGTCCTAGCGGCTTCCTTAAGCGTTTGGTTCTGGCGCTCAGCAACACCATTTTGTTGGGGAGTTCTGGGAGCTGAATACTCATGATGTATTCCATTTTCTGCACAAAACTTCTCAACAACCTTGTTAGTAAACTCAGTACCGTGATCGCTTCTTATTCTTGCAACCTTAAGATTTTTCAATGTTTGAAGTTGCCGAATAAGCGCTGTTAACTTGTCACATGTTTCATCTTTGGATGAAAGAAATTCCACCCAAGTAAATCTAGAGAAATCGTCTACTACCACTAAAGTATACTTTTTACCGCTTACACTGATTGTTTGAACAGGTCCAAACAAATCCATGTGAATTAGTTCAAGTATTCTAGAAGTAGATAGATGAGGTTTTCTCTTGAAAGATGGTTTAACTTGTTTACCCATTTGACAAGCGTCACAGAGGCGATCCTTATGAAATGGTCCATTTGGCAATCCCTCTACAAGATTTTGACTTATAAGCTGAGAGATTGTCTTAAAGTTGAGGTGATTCATTTTTCTATGCCATAACCAACCCATTTTAGATTCATTTTTAGCAACAAAGCATGTTGGGTTGTTATCAAGTGTTGAACCCCAATCTACCAAATATACGTTGTTATTCCTTTTTCCTTTTAGTTTAGTAGATTTAGTCTTAGCGTCGTTTATATAGCAATAGTCACTTGAGAATATGACTTCAAAGCCTTTATCGCAGAATTGACTTATGCTTAATAAATTGTGCTTTAGACCCTCAACAAAATAAACATCACTTATCATGATGTTCCCCCTATGCACAGTACCTATACCTTTGGTTTTACCTTTGGAGTTATCACCAAATACTACCTGAGGACCATTGGCAGCTTGATAGTTGATCAGAAGATCTTTGGAACCTGTCATGTGCCTTGACGATCCACTATCAAAATACCAAACAGATGTATTGACTTTAGCTCTAGGTACCTGCAATCAAAAGGGAAGTTCTATTTCTGTTTAGGTACCCATTGTTGCTTGGGTCCTTCAACATTAGTATCCTTGTTAGTGTTAAGTAGAACTTTAGGAACCCAAATTTGCCTTGTCTTCATAGTAAGAATATTGGCCTTTTTGGGTTTCACCTTGTGCTGTGTGTAATTTTTGGATGTATAATAATATCCACGATTATAATAATAGTCATAATCATAATTATCATAGTATCGATAATATGATCTTGACTGTCTTGGATATCGACGCTGGTATTTCCTTGGCTCTGGCTTGGGTTGCACGTTTGGTGCTAGACGCTTAGCGCTTGATTCACAGTGACTAGATTTATCCTTAGCTTTTTGAGCGTTTGGATGAGTCTGTCTTTGTGGATCATTTGATTTAGCCTTACCCTTGTCTGAGTTAGTTTTGACTTTCTCATTTGGCCTCTTACCATTGTCCCTTGGTTCATTTTGAGTTTGACCTTGTGAACCTTTCTTAACAAAGAAAACACCCTTTCCTTTGTTGTTTGCCGTAACATTAGGTTTGTTTGGTTGTTTACTGAATTCATTGCATCCTAAACCGGTCTTTTCTCCAAACAACCTTGTTATTTCAGTCACATTGTCGAGCTTTCTGGATGCTTTGAACAACGATGAGATGAGCTGTTCTGACTTGGCAAGTCTAGCCATCAGATCAGCTTCTCTCTTGACTATTATATCAAGATCACCTTTCAATTGAATAACTTCACTCTCAAGCGATTGGTTTTTCTCAATGCACTGTTGCTGAATTTGCAACTCTGCTCTGAGCGTTGCTTTATCGTTTGTGAGTGATGAAATAATAGCGAGATCATTTTGATATATTTTGGCAGCTTCTTGACATTCATTGTAATATTCTTTGACTTTGTCAAGTAATTCATCATAAGAAAGAGGAATTGATAATTCATTGATTACCTCAGGGGACGCTTCATCATCTCTGGCCATGAGACATATGAGCGCTGAGTCATCTATAGGCTCATCATCATCACTACTTTCGTCTGATGATTCTAAATCTTCAGGTGCTGATGCTGGTTCTGATTCCGCAAGCAAACCTTGTTGTCGAAGGTTGCTCCTGAATTGGTTTCTATCCAAGTAATCCTGCCTTGAGGGCTTGGATACATTTGGATAGGGACAATTTACCTGGTAGTGCCCCGGTTTCCTGCAATTATAACAAAGATTGGTTTTCATTTTTTGTTCACTTGTTAGCCTTGCAGTGTGTGGTTTTGAAACCACTGGAGCTGGGAGACTTTGAGTAGACGCTTGATATTGAGCAGGCGCTTGAGGTAAAGGAACAGAATATTGAGGCGCTTGAAACTGTTGTTGTATGGGAGAAGGCGCTTGATATGAACTTTGTCCTTGATTATTAAGACCTTTTCCTTTCTTTTCATATCTCAAGAACTTCCTGAATCTATTCAGCAAAGCCAACTCTTCTTCCTCATTAATGTCCGAATTCTTTCCTTTGTTACCCGATTTGCCTTTGATTGATGCAATGAGCGCTCCAGATTCAATCACTGGATTACTCACAATGTCACTAGCAGAGTTCAACTCGAACTCAAAAGCTTTTATCTCTGAAAAGGCGTCTTCTGGAGTTAAGAGATCCAGCATGTTTGATTCTCTCATAGCTGTTGTCTTCATCAAGAATTTACTTGGTAGACTTCTAAAGATCTTAACCACCATTTCTCGATTCTGTAAGTCCATTCCCAACGACGTAAGTTCTGTAACAAGAGCTGTGAATCTTATATCCAATTGCTCTAGCGTTTCATTGGGTAGCATCTTAAATCCGTTAAACTTTTCCTTAGCAATGGAAAGTTTGTTTTCTTTGATTTGAGCTGAACCACCACAGATTGTAGCCAGCTTATCCCATATTTCTTTAGTCGTTTTGCAAGATTTGATTTTATTGAATAAGTTATCATTATCACCAATAGCCGTATACAGAGCGTTGCGACCAACATTGTCCAAGTTAGCTCTTCGACGCTCATCTGGAGACCATTCTTGTTTTGGTTTTTCAACGTAACCATCAGGGGTTTCTTCTGTGGCTCCAAGCGCTCTTGTGATAACTTTGTATATTTTGATTGGCCCATCTGAAATAATATCGCACATGTCATCATCGCATGAACATAAATACGTAAATGCTTTGACTTTCCATGTGTCAAAATTTGATTCTGTCAATTTGGGAACTTTAGCAAATGCCATATCTAAGCTTTAAAAAGCAACTAGATTTTGAAAGAAAAGGATCTAAACAAACAGTTATGCTTGGAAATTTTAAAGTTTCAAAATTAACCGCTCTGATACCACTTGTTGGTCCCAAGTGGCATACGAAAGGGTCTAGAAGGGGGGGGGTTGAATAGACCCTTAAGTCTTTTTCGACTTAAAAAAGATTTCGTATTAAACGTATTTGGACGCTTGAAATGATAGGCGCTTGAAGTGTCTGACGCTTCACCTTAGCGTTCACATAAGATATTTGAGACTTTGTGAAGCGTCTAATGAAGACTGTTTTATAAAGTTAACTTAGACTTCAGGAATTGAATACTTTGACCTTGTAGGTTAAGCGTTCAGTTCTTTTAATCAGGGTTAGCACAGCGGAATGATTTTGGAGTCTTCTCTTTGAAAGTTTTAGCGTCACAAGATGTTTCTTAGTTGCTTAGCTTTTGATTGTGTTTTACTTATGCAATGATATGATAGATGAATGAAATGACTGAAAAGTAAATAACACAATATTTGTAAGGTTCGTTGGGTGGTGTAATCCCAACTACGTCCTTCTTCTCCTTTGCACTTGGAGGCAATCCACTAAAATGATTCTCAAAGAATCACACAGAATCTTCTACAAATTAGGGAGAGATGGATGTCGATGACTTGAGCTCCTTGATCACACAGATTTCTGCTTCAAATCACTTCAACCCTCTTGCTTCTTTCACCCAGAAATGATGCAAGTATCCAACTTCGACTTCACACAGATCGCGAGGCTTGGATGGGATTTTCTAAAAGGTTTGTTTGATTTTGATGAAGTTCAAACAACTTGGTAATATCTCAGTAGGAATCTGGTTTCTTCAAAAAGAATGTTTGAGATATTTGTTGACTGTCTCAGGAATATAAGAAAAGCAATTAGAATGTTTCTTGAAGTTTCTGGCTTTTCTGAGAGTTTAAGGAATGAGATTTTAATGCAACAGCAATTTGGCTTTGATAAAATTGTTGCTCTCTTATTTTGTTTGTTGTTGAAGTCCTATTTATAGGTATTCTTGGAGAAAGTGTCCGTTTGACACATGCACTGGCGCGTGTCTCTCACTTTCGCGAGTGAACAGCTTTTGTCCTTTTTCCTGAAAATCTGCTGCACGAAAGTTGGTGCTGCAGTCTGAGATAGTTGACAGTCCAATAGGGTGGCTTCTCCGTACGTCTGACATTGCTTATCATATTAAATGCTCTTATCAACATTTAATGCATTTGAAATTAATACCCGTTGGTATTTAATGCTTTGAGAATATTTGCATTAAACTCCTTCTGGATTTAGAAGTAAATTCAGGTGAAATCACTTCTGTCCCATAAGGTAACGCTTGATATAGCTGGCCAAAGTGGACGCTTGGAGACTGTATCTATCTTCTGAGATCAGGCGCTTGAGTCTTTGAACTTTACCACTGATAAACTCACTCAGAAATCATCAGACGCTCAGCCTAAGACTATTTTGCCTAACACTCTAAAGTAAGATAACAAAGCCTAATAAATCTATTACAAGTCTAACGCTTCAAAGCCTATACAAGTTTTCTACGAAAATAAACTTACAACTTTTTTGGGGTCTATCAAAAACTTAATTGTCATCATCAAAACTTCTAACATGAAATTCCTAACACCTAGGATAACCTGGTGGAGCTTTCCCTAAGTTGAATTACCTTGTTCGACTTCTAGGTTCCATTGATATTAACCGGAACACTTTTTCAAACAAAGTGTTATGTTTTTCAATTAAAGGTTCGAGAGCAGTTACTAGTTGGGCAATTATCATCCTTGAGAATGCATCACAAGTCAGATTAAATATTTCCCCCAACTCGAGTAACTCCTCTAGCAAGACTCTCTTGGGTACTTATACTAATATCTTGTACTATTGCTATGAATATCCAAGCAGACTCTTGAGCCAATGCCTGGTATTGATCATTGAATTCCATCCGTTGATCCTCTCGGGCACCTATTAAAGTCTGTTTTATGACTTTAACAAACTGTTCACACATTTTATCGGCTCGAATTCTGTGTCTCGACACAGGCTGTGTTTCAATATCGTCATTAAGTTCTTCTCTAGAAGAATTTTCTGACATCTTATAATGGATTTGTGGAAGTCAAAATCAACTACTCCCATTGTGGTCGCTAAAAAATTGTTTCGATGTAAAAACAAACTGGACTAGAGAAGGATTTCGAGTCGTCGGTCCAAGCCCTTTGATGATTCACAACTTAGAATTATCTCCTAACGCCTACTTATATTCGCTAATAGTGGTTTATGACTTAACTATTATTAATTTGTGCTTAAACTTTTGAGAAGTGAAAAAACAAATCGGAATCACAAGCAATTAATAAATGCTAAAAGCTTGAATATAAATTATACCTCCATGCAGAATTCTTCTTCTGAATTACTTCTATTGCAATACTTGGATATAATCAGGATTACAAGCCTTCGGGTGTTGCGGATACCATTGCTAACTAAAATGATACAAATACAAGATACTAAATCTAATTATTCCTACCAGCTACGATTACTCTATTTTTATTCCTAATGAAATGAAAAAATTGCAGATGTTTGTCTGGGTCCTTTTTTTTCTTCTTCTTTTCTTATGTATATACTTCTCCTTCTCCTCGGTTTCTTGCAACTTCCACGTCTTATCTTTGGTTTCTTGCAACTTCCACGTTTTCACCTTCTCCAGAAACTGCTGCCAACTTCTCTTTTGAATTCTTTTTCCTTGATCTGGCACCTATTTTCTAGTGTTAAGCCGATTTCTGATCTTGGACTTCCTTTTCTTTTTTGCCTTCTTACTCCCTGGTCTTTCATTAAATTCAGCCCATATTCTTTTTCGAATACTTAAGCACTCGGATTCTGGGCTTCATTAGTTGCAGGTCTATCTGATTTTATCGGGATTACCCCTTTCTGGCCTTATTCGAACATAGGCCTAATCTGATTTTAATTTATGTGTAAACACATAATTACCCTTCTAAATAAGTTTTGAAAAAATGGAAAAAAGATCTGATATCATGTTTTATGTCTTAATGGTCATCTTCAACCTTTGACAGCCAGAAACAGAGCCCTGGGAATTGATCACCATTTCATATTCTCTAATTCCTTTCCTAATATTTTCTCTTCTTATTCTATTGCCTCCCGAAACATATTTCGGAAATTTACTAACCAATAAATGAGCTCATGTGGGCACTAATTTAATTTGCTGGATTCGACCACAACCACCGCCATTGCTCCCCTTCTAAGTTCTAACCACCACTTCTGTATTTAAAGGCCGCGGATCATGCAAAGAATTAATGGGCTATTTTGTTTGCTTTCACCATAGAATTTTTTTGGCGATGAATATTTACAGAAATTCTGAATCAAAAATAAAAAAATCTCCTTTTTAGATTCCCATAACTTGTCGCACCTTTCACAGTCTCATACTGAAATTCTAATGGTAGGTTATGAAAATTTTATAAGAGATTGTAAACTTACTAGGTGAAGAAACTAGAAAGCGATTATTAGAGGTGACATGGAGAATGGAAGGTTTCTCGGAACAGAGAACGGAGAAAGACAGGAAGGGGAGAGATTTCTACTTATAATTACTAAAAATATAATTCATTAATCAGGGACAAATATGTCAATTTTATGTCTTTTGCTCTGGCATTAGGATAATTGCTCTAGCATTAACAAACACCATTTAAAATTAGATTACTAGAACAAAAGTTCTCCGCCTTAATGGCAGGAAAAGGAATAATAATTTACCACTCAAAGGAATCAAGTATTGCAGAGTTATTTATATGATGTCGATCAATGGTTCTTCTAATGCTAAGAATAATGAAGGAAAGATTGTATTTATGGAAGAAAAACACTAATGAGATCAAGGAGTCTAATAAAAACACTAATGCTAAGAAGATTGTATTTTAAAAAAAATCCAGACCATCCAATTGATGAAAAGCAAGTTGCTAAATTAATTTGGCAACACTACAACAAATGTCACTTTTCAGTGACAATCATAGTGATATCACAATCAGTTCAAGTGTCATACATTCATGAATATTATGACGATGGTATTGTCCTCTAAAATCAAATTCTTTGATCCAGTTTTAAATTGGTTGAAGTACAATTAAGTTACTAGATATTCGTATTGGATTTGAAACTTAAATTTGCATAGGGCTTTAATCATTTTAGATTTTAGGTTAATTGATTGAACGCTTGTAGCATCGGTAGAATTCTAGGAGAGTCTGTGAAGCTAAACTCGAAGATTAGAGCATGAAGCCTAGAAGCGATGATTTGATCAGCGTCGGGAAAATGTCAAAGCCTTGACCAGCTGTGAAGAATATTTAGCATGAAAGTAGCATCCAAAAGATGGATTTTCACCTAAATTTATTCCTAAGTCTAAAGAGAGTTTAATGCGATTTGTAACAGACATTTACTCAATGTGCATTTATTTTGAATGTATTTAATGCAAGATAAGAGCATTTAATGTGATAAGTACATACATCGAACGTACGAAAGGCCTAATCAAATTGGTCTATCAGACTGCATAGTCAGTCGCACTACTTTTGTAGCAAAATTTTAGGAGAAAAAGCACGAAAGTTGTTCACGCGCCCTCCCTGTGTCAAATGGACACTTGTCCAACTTTGCCTTTAAATCGGACCTCTCAATAACACCAAAACAACAAAGAAAATCACATGCCAAATTGTTGCATTGAGATTTGAACTAACAGTACTTCCTAAAACATTGAAATTCCATATCCAAATTAAATCATTCAAGCTTTTATATCATTTTCCCAGATAGTAAAAAGTATCTCAAATATCTTCCTTAGGATAAATCTCATTACTACTAGGATATTCCAAGTTTGTTACTACAAAGAAAACCAATCAACAAAACCAAACCAAACTATCCCAGCTCATTATTCTGTGTGAAGAAGAAGTTGAAGATTCCGTGCCATTTCTAGTTGAAAGAGACAAAAGATTTAAATGACCTTGGAGCAAGTCTTTGTGATCCGGGAGCTTAAAATGTCCTTATTTATTACAATTGTATTATGAAATCATTATGTGTAAAGATTCAAAGATCAATTAATTGATTCATCCTACGTGAAAATAGGAGAAGAAAGACATAGTTGGGATTATACCATCCAACAAATCTTGCGCACCTTGTGTTATTTATTTTATCGTTTATTTTATTTTTTAGTTTAGGGGAAGTATCATGTTTGGGATGTTTGTCTTCACATTGAATTTCAACTTTTGACTTCTGTTTATATCTTATTCATTTGTTGTTTTCTACATCGAATAATTAATCGTGATAAAAAATAGGGTGCATTATAAATTTTTTTGTGCATGTGTAAATGTAAGGTCCTTTTCTTCACTCGTATTTTGATATTTATTTCTTCGTTTGTCCACTATTCAACTGAAAATTATGCTTTGTACCTCTAATACATATACTGTTGGATTTTTTTAACGAAAAATTGGGGGGAAATCCCCATTCAATAATTGAATTTGGGGATCAGTCCCCCCCCCCCCCCCCTCAATGTTTTCAAGGTCTGCACGCCCCAATTTGGCAAAAATATTTTGTTCTAACTCCCTAATGCATGAAAAATACATACACTCACTAACATAACTAATTACAGTATGCCATTTTCTTTTTCATTTTATTTTTTTGGGAAAATTACTTAATTAAAATAAATTTTTACATCCAAAAAACTCATGATAATATCTGTCAATCCAAAAAACCCACTCCATCAACTTTTCATTCCAAATAACCCAATATTTAGGGTTAATAAATTTATGGACTTAATTTCCCAAAGCCTTCTAGATTAAAAATTAATCATGTATAGTTAGTTTTGCAATGAAATTTATTTATTTAGAAACTTTATATTGATAATTGGTACTAATTATGATTTTAATATTAAATTGTCAAATTTTTTAAACTTTATGAAAAATTTAAAATATTTATTTATAGATAATTACCATATTAAAATAAAAATAAATTATATACAAATATTTAAAAAAATTAATATTACAAAATAAAAATCGTATTTTATGAGTCATCAATTTGAAAGAATCAAAGCAAAACGATTCCAATGAGAAAAAAATAATTTATCAATTATTAACTTAATAAATGAAGGGTAGTTTAGTTGAAAAAATTGTTAATCCTTACTTTTGGGGTATTTGGAATGAAAAGTTTGTAGAATGGGTTTTGAGATTGAAAAATATTTTTGTGGGTTTTTTGGATATGAAAAATTATTTTCGGGGGTGTTTTGTAATTTTCCCTATTTTTTTCAATAAATAGAGAAACAAACCCAGCCTCAATTGTCGGCATCTGTGGCTGCGGAAGAATCACCCTCGGTGATAATCGGCGGCAACCACGATTAAAGCCGGCGACCATGACCACCGCTGGCGACACCTCCAAAAACTATAGTCGACGCCTCTGACACCTCCAACAATAAGCACCGTCATCGGCGAACCTTCACCAACAACATCGACACACTACCTTGCACAGATGCTAGCGCCGACACTACCTTTTATCCTACCACGAAGTATGGTTAAGAGAACAAGTAGTATGATTACAACTAAGATGAAGTATGCTTAAAATACATTTTATGTATGAATACAGTGAAGAGGAAGCATGGGTAAAGCGAACATGAATTATTGTACAATAAAAGTATTGACAAATTTTAGTTTACGTTTGAAGAAAAATTGATTTTATAATAGATGTTTCTTGATAATGTATTAAACACTTCGAGAAATTCTTTTGTGTCTACTTTTAAAAGGAAAAAAGGCAGTGTATGATTCCCAACATACAGTGCATCATAGAATTTCTCGTAAAGTCGCACAAAATTATCGACAGAATTAGCTAATGTTTGAAGAAAAAATTGTTTATACTAGGTGTTTCTTAATAAAGTTTCATACGTTTTATGAAATTCCTATGTGTCTACTTTAAAATGAAAAAAAGGGTTTATGATTACGAGCATCCTACAGTGCGTTATAGACTTTCTCGTTAAGTCGCAGAAAAGCTATTGAAAAATTTTAGACTACGTTTGAAGACAAACTATATTGTACTACATGGTTCTTTATAATGTGTCAAACATTTTCTGACATCTCTATATGTCTACTTTGAAAGAAAAAAATGGTTTATGATTACGAGTATCCTACAGTGGGATATGAACATTCTCGTGAAGTCGCGCAAAACTGTCGATAAATTTTAGTTCAAGTTTGAAGAAAAATTATTTAATATTAGATGTTTCTTTATAATGTGTCATACATTTTGTAAAAAGTAGTTTATGATACCGAGTAGTATATATACAATAAAGTGGACTTTCTCATAAAGTTGCGCAAAATTATCGATAAATTTTAGCTTATGTTTGAAGAGAAAATTATTTTATAGTAGACATTTCTTGATGATGTGTCATATATTTTTGAAAATCCTTATGTGTTTTCTTTGAGAGGAAAAAAATGGTATATGATTCCAAGTATCATACAGTGCGCTATGGACTTTCTCATGAAGTTGCGCAAATTGTCGACAAATTTTAGTTGATATTTGAGGAAAAAATAGCTTCATACTAGATTTTTTTGATAATAATTATGCTTACTTTGAAATGAAAAAATGTGTTATGATTTCAAGCATCATACACTGTGTTATGGAGTTTCTCGTGAAGTCGCAAAAATTATTGACAAATTTTAGCTTATGTTTGAAGAAAAACTTGTTTCATACTACACATTTCTTATAATGTTTTATACATATTAGGAAATCCCTTTGTGTCTACTTTGAATTGAAAAACATGGTGTATGATTCCGATTATCATAGAGTGTGTTATGGACTTTCTCGTGAAGTCGCTTAAAACTGTCGATAAATTTTACCGTACGTTTGAAGAATATACTTTTTCACATTGACGATTTTTGATAATGTGTCATACAAATAGAGATATTCGAAATTTGTCTTCATTGAAAGTAAAAAAAAAAAAAGTTTATGATTTCGAACATTCTTTAGTGCGTTATGGACTTCATGTTCAAATTACCTATACTTCTTTCTACCATAGCCATACTTCCTCTTCTATATAAGCATATGTCAATGTTCATCGTAACCATTCTTCATGTTCACTTCTCCACTTCATTGAATTCATACTACCTATTCACATTGCCATACTTCCACTTTATTGTATATATACTACCTATTCACAGTATGCACACTTCCAATCCATTATACCATACTACTTATTCACAGTACTCATACTTCCAATCCATTACAACTTTCAATCTCACATATATTGCTAATTTTAATCTCACATACTACATTTTTAATCTCCCATACCGCTTATATTAACTTAACATACTGCATCTTTCACTCTAACATATGACATTTCTAACATATTGCATCTTTTAATCTCGCATACTACGTTTTTTTATTCTTACATACTAGACATTTCAATTTCACATACTGTATCTTTCAATCTCACATAGTGCAACTTTCAACCTCACATACAACATTATTATACATTGGGTTTTGGAAAGCATTTGTATTCTAGTGTTGTCAACCAAGTGATGATGCATTATTATACAACTAAGAATCATAATCTCACGGTCTAATGCCATCGATATGTCCAAAAACAACAAAATTGAACACTTATTTGATAAGTATTACAATTTTGATCAGTGTGTAGGCAAATTAAATTTGTAGCCAACAAGATGGCGACACGTGGAAAATAATATATTAGATGTCAATTGAAATTCTGGAATTTAATCAAATTCTAATTCCTAACTTAAATAGTCAAATAAATTGATATTCTATATACATATATTTCTAGCCAATCAAAAAGTAATGTGCCTAAATAATCTATTATGAAAATTCAAATTATATATTATGGCAAATCAAATCTAGGGTTATTGCATCTTTTAAAACATTCCATGCAATTTAATTCCTTATTGAAGAGAAAATATATATAATCTATATTATATATATATATATATAAACAAATAAAATGCCAAGGTCTGGTGCACGGCATCTTATAAATATATATGTATAATATATTTTAGCAAAGTGTAAGTGGGTCACACGACCACTTACTTAGCTTTTATATTATATTATATATATCTATATACATATATATATTAAAATAATATTATATATATATATATATATATAAAAAATATTATATATATTTCCGCTTTTGATATAGATTGCAAATCAATCATATTCTATTGTAATTTAAATCATATTTTCAAAGGAAGGAAATAAATTGCCAACCAAGTTGTTGAGGACCAATCAAATTGCGCCACCTAATCAAATAGTTATTGCAAATTTTCATCCCTACAACTATATATAAATAGGGGTTCAAATTCAAGAATTCAACACACCAAAATTTGAGCAAGAGAGAGATATCAAGAAATGTATTGAAAGTTTTCTCTACTCAAATTCAAGAAGGCTCAAGGCGAATTGGTGTCAATCAAGAAGGCTCAAGACTATTTGGTGTCAATCAAGGTGGTAATTAAAATGATTTGGTGTCAATCAATGCAGTAATCAAGGCGGTTTGGTGTTGATTAAGGCGGTTTGGTGTTGATCAAGGCGGTGTGGTGATATTCGAGGCAATATTCAAGGCGTTCTTAGCTAAACTCATCAAATAATAGCGTTTAATTCATGATTAAGGTGCCAAATCCACGAATTAATGTTATTAAAATTTAAGTCAAATTTAGAGGAGATCAAAGAGTTGAATCCACCATTAAAATCCCCCAAATAATAACACTTAATTCAGGATTACGGCGCGAAGCCCTCGAATTAACGCTATTAAAGGATCAAATCAAGCTTGAAGGAGATCAAAGCGCCAAGCTCCACCTTCAAGAATTCAAATCCCAAAATCACATTGTCGAATGATGAATCAGAGGAATTAATTAGAGATTGTAACCATTTTTTTTATATATATTTATTTGCGCAACTCATTTTTCTTGTGTGATTATATTGCAGACATTTTGAAATTTGTTGTTCACAAATTTTGGTATGCCCAGTGGGACTTCTCTACCTCTCATCTCTTCATTTACTAGAAATTCGAAGTATCAAATGGCTGCTTAAAGAAACTCTGCATTCCAAATTGCTACTTCAATCTCTTCAAATGCGACGCTAGAAAGCATTAGCGTTGTAACAAGGAGCATGAACAAGAAGCTTCAAATATCCCCAGAGACTAGTCCTTTCCTTCGAAATGTGGAGAAAGACCTATTTCATCTTGGCAATATGCATGAAGGTGGTGAATCTCTACCCTTCTCCCCACGGTCTACATCGAACTATTCATTTACATCAAACGCGGCGCCAGTGATGGTGACATATGCAACAACTGTACAAGATCAAATTGCCAACTTGACAAAAGTAGTTGAGGGACTCGCCAAACATGATCAAAAGCAAGATGCTCAAATCGCGAAGCTGGTTAACAAGGTGGATAGTACTGACGCTAGCCTCACGACGGGAAAACAGCTTGAGATTCACGACGAAGCTGAGATGTCCATGAAGCAACAATCAACCGAAAAAGAAAAATCTTCAACTATAGAGTTTCAAGTTTCATCTGATGGGTTGATCTCCATTGACCAGTTGAGGGAGTTCATTGCAGAGACTACTGAAGAGAAGTTTGATGGAAGTTCTAAGATATCTTTGACGTATGCTAAGCCATACACTCAAAGAATTGACGATTTGAAGATGCTAATTGGCTATCAACCTCCAAAATTTCAGCAACTTGAAGGTCAAGGCAATCTGAAACAACATATGGCTAATTTTGTTGAGGCATGCAACGATGCTGGAACTTATGGCGATCATATGGCAAGCAATTCGTCCGATCATTGAAGGGCCACGCATTTGACTGGTACACTGACTTGGAGGCTAACTCTATTGACAATTGGGGGCAACTGGAACATGAGTTGCTTAATCTATTTTATAGCACCCGACAGATGGTTAGCATGGTGGAGCTCACAAACTCTCGCCAATGGAAAGATGAACTCGTCATTGACTACATCAATCCATGGAGGAACTTGAGCCTTAACTGCAAAGATCAAATGTCTGAGACTTTGGCTATAGAGATATGCATCCAAGGAATGCATTGGGGGCTTCGCTACATCCTTCAAGGAATCCAACCTAAGACGTTCGAAGAATTAGCCACTCGAGCGCATCATATGGAGTTAAGCATGGCAACAAGTGGAGTTGATGGGCCACATGTCCAAGATCCATGGAAACGAGAAGTCAACAATGGGGGCAAGCACTTCCCAAAAGCTTCAAATGATGAATCAATGGCAGTAAGTATCACATCCATCAAACTCCATGGCAAAGCTAATGATAAAGGACAAAAGAAGTTAACTCTCAAAGAGATGTAATCAAAGAAGTATCCATTTCTCGACTCTGATGTCTCCGAGATATTTGATGATCTACTCAACACAAGTCTTATCGAATTGCCTGAGATGAAACGACTGGAAGAGGCTGGGCGAGATGATCACCGAAGTATTGCAAATATCATCGCTTGGTTGGCCATCCAATTCAAGATTGCTTCATATTCAAAGAAAAAGTGATGGAGTTGGCCCGCTAAGGAAAAATCTCGCTTGAGCAGGATGATGCTCTTTAATGAAACCATCAATAAACACTACCCGATACGAGCTTAAACTATCAGCATTACTCCTTGGCATGAGTATAAAATGTTTACAAATCAAATCCAAAACCAAAACTCCTTGATAAGAGTATAAAATTCAAATACAAATGAAGACTCCTTGATACAAGTATAAATTGTCTGAAAATTCAAATAAAATTCAAGAACTCTTGACACGAGTATAATCGGTTGACAAATCAAATTCAAAGCGAAGACTCTTGACAAGAGTATAAACTATCACAAATCAAATAAAGAATGCTCCTTGACGTATGAGCCTAAACTACATGTTACTCCTAATCCACATGAATATAAACTATGAATTATACCCACCAATAGTAGTATATGTGGTTAAACTATTAAATACCCCACCAAAGTTAAACACATGTGGTTAAACTATTAATTTATCCCACTATCGGTGTTTCATGTGGTTAAATATTAAATACTTCACCTAGTCCAAGGTGGTTAAGCAATGGATACGCTGCATGAGTATAAACTGTGTACGGAAACCCCCCCCCCCCCCCTCAAAACAAATTGTGTTGTTTTATTCTTGAACTACGTAATGACCTGATCCTTTTTATTAGGGTACCTAGGCAACTTGGATATATTTTCTAAGTCCAGTCATAAGTTGAAAAAAATTTGTTGTTCATGTGGAATGTCAATTCTCATTATGGTTGTTCAAATAAAATAAATTAAATATACCTTAAAGCATTGCAAGATAGAAAAAAAATTCTATTATGTAATTGCGAAAAACAAAGTTAATCATTACATGGGGGCAAAAAATAAATAAAAATGGATTGAAGTTCCTCAATTCTCATTTTGCGGCCTCTATATGTGCTATCTAAGTCTTCAAGTTTTCTAATGATTCATCACTCAATGTAAAAGCATTCTCAAGAGCAACGATACTCCTTGATACGAGTATAAAATATCAACAAGTTCCAAAGAAACGCAAGCACAACACTTCTTGATAAGAGTATAAACTATCTACAAATTCAAGAACAAATTGAAGAATTCCTTGATATGAGTTTAAACTACCTTTAAATTCAAATGAAAACTCCCTGATACGAGTATAAACTATCTACCAAAATGAAGAACTCCTTGATAAGAGTATAAACTATCTACAAATTCAAATACAAATGAAGACTCCTTGATACGAGTATAAACTGTCTGAAAATTCAAATAAAATTCAAGAACTCTTGACACGAGTATAAACGGTCAACAAATCAAATTCAAAGTGGAGAACTCTTAACAAGAGTATAAATTATCACAAATCAAATGCAAATTGAAGAACTCTTGACAAGAGTATAAATTGTCACAAATCAAATTCAAAGTGAAGAACTCTTGACAAGAGCATAAATTGTTCACTTTTATGGAGGAAGTTCTCTTGATGAAGGAAGAGAATTGCTGCTGCAATGTTGCCTTGCAAATCGTGACCATTGGGTCATGTCTAATATCGAAAGAAAATAAGGAGAAGCTTGCCGACAATTGATTTGGCGAAATAAATTGGTATATTAAATTTTAAAGTGTAAGATTAACTCTTAAACTGTATTTGATCAAATCCAAAGTGCCAATGCAAAGCCCAATTACAAAGAAATGAAGTAATGGATTGCGACATTATTCACTCCAAACTCGCTTTCAAGCACCGCCTGTGAATAAGTCTCGAGGGGGCATTTGCAGGCAAATTAAATTTGTAGCCAATAAGATGGCGATAGGTGGAAAATAATATATTAGATGTCAATTGAAATTCTTCTATTTATATTTTGGGAATTTAATCAAATTCTAATTCCTAAGTTAAATAGTCAAATAAATTGATATTCTATATACATATATTTTTAGCCAATCAAAAAGTAATGTGCCAAAATAATATATTATGGAAATTCAAATTATATATTACGCAAATCAAATCTAGGGTTATTGCATCTTTTAAAACATTCCATGCAATTTAATTCCTTATTGAAGAGAAAATCTATATTATATATATATATATATATATATATATATATTTAAAATGGCAAGGTGTGGTGCACGACATCTTATAAGATATATATATATATATATATATATATAATATTTTAACAAAGTGTAAGTGGGTCACACGACCACTTAGTTAGCATTTATATAATATATATATATATATATTAAAATAATATTATATATATTTCCTCTTTTGAATTATATTGCAAATCAAATCATATTCTATTGCAATTTAAATCATATTTTCAAAGGAAGGAAATAAATTGCCAACCAAGTTATTGAGGACCAATCAAATTGCACCACCTCATCAAATAATTATGGCAAATTCTCATCCCTACAATTATCAAATTCAAGTATTCAACACATCAAAATTTGAGCAAGAGGGAGATATCAAGAAATGTATTGAAAGTTCTCTCTACCAAATTCAAGAAGGCTCAAGGCGAATTGGTGTCAATCAAGAAGGCTCAAGACAATTTTGTGTTAATCAAGGTGGCAACTAAGACGATTCGGTGTCAATCAAGGCGGTTTGGTGTCGATCAAGGCGGTTTGCTGACATTTGAGGCGATATTCGAGGCGTTCTTGGCGAAATTCATCAAATGATAGCATTTAATTAGTGATTAAGCTGCTAAACCCACGAATTAAAGTTATTAAAATTCAAGTCAAATTTATAGGGGATCAAAGAGTCGAATCCACCATCATAATCCCCAAAATAATAACACTTAATTCAGGATTACGGCGCGAAATGCTCGAATTAACGTTATTAAAGGATCAAATCAAGCTTGATGGAGATCAAAGCGCCAAGTTCCACCTTCAAGAATTCAAATCCCAAAATCACGTTCTCGAAGTGGAGAATCAGAGGAATTAATTAGATATTGCAACCATTTTTCTTTTTATGTATTTATTTGCGCAACTCATTTTTCTTATTCGATTATATTGCAGACATTTTGAAATTTGTTGTTCACACAGTGTGTACCAAGATAACAGAGGATCGGTACCTCATATTTGAATAATGTATTCCACACAATGTAAATATGTACCTGATTTGTGAAAGAAATGTACGTTGTCTTATTAATGCGAAATTCGGAAAAGATATGTTATTTAATGAAACTTCACAATATTATTAGTGTATAAAGCTAGATTTATAACCATGCATGTCAATGTCTCAAACTACTAATTCTCACACATAAAGTAAAGTAATCACTATAGTAGAAGTATAGGTGAGCATTGAGTTTTTGAAACTGACACGAAAAATACTTACGTGTATTAAACAGCAAGTGGACTGGTCGTGTGTAGTAATAAAGTGGACAATAAAGTCCGGGTTGTCGAACCTCAAGGACTTGTATTTTAGTTTATGATTTTAAAGCAATTGAAGAACTTAAACTAAAACAAGAATTAACTAAAATATTATGAAAGTAAGATATAAGAAACAAGATGTTGAAATCAAGATAGCTATGGAAGAGAGCAACTAAGACACATGTGTTGGCATAAATTAATCAATTTTCACTATAAACATGTTCTCATATTATTAGACGAATGTTGCTTTGGTGGAAAAAATCTTAAATAATTACTACCCGATGTCTTGGCTGTAATAATCCTATGATTAATTGATGGTTCTCTAAATATATCTATCCGAGAATCTAACCAACAATCATGCATTCAAGTTCTAGAATTTCCCCGGATTAATCCGGCTAACTGCACCCGGGAATCTCTACCTATCTCTAGGGGCAATTCCCTATTTTTTACGGATTATGTGATGATCCTCTTTGCACCTTGAATTACCTTCTCTCGAACGAATAATTTAAGCAATAAATCATGCATATGGTAGCTAAGCATATGATGCATTCAAACAAGATCAAGACACAAAGCAACAATAGAATTAATATGAAAAACACAATTTATAACTCAATTATCATAATTTAGCCTCAACATGGCCTTAGTTCGAAGAATCTATTTCATCATAAAAGATAAAAGATAGGAACTTAAATTAAGATTCATTTTCATAGACAAAAACAAATTTAAATATAAGAAACTCCCTCGTATTTTTGATGGTTGAACTTCGATCTTCATCTCCTCCATGCTTCTTGATTTCTTCACCTTCAAAGGTTCTTGATAATCTTCATAACTAATCTAAGGATGATGATAGGATGTGTTTAGGCTCCCCCAATGGGGAATGTGTTTTCAAGTGTGTTTGTAGGATGGCATCCAATACTTCTTTTATAGCCAAAAAAATTCACCAACCAAGAACATGTGCTTCCATTCTCTTTTCTTTCCACCTACCATTCTCTTGTTTTCCATCTACCAAGAATGTGAACTACCATTCTCTTGTTTTCCACCTACCATTCTCTTACTTTCCTCCTACCAAGAATGTGAACTACCATTCTCTTGTTTTCCACCTACTAAGAATGGGAGTTGCCACTTTCGTGTTTTCCAGCGCAGGGATAGTGTTTTATTCATAAACGTCTCCACAGACCTCCTAATTGGATGATTCAAGTTCCCATGTAAGGATAAGACATAGCTCTAAAACTTTGTAGAAGGACACTTCATCAAATACGGTCTCTAAATGTATCCAAATGGCGTTCCAACGTGGAGATTGTTTCTGATTTGGCGCCCAGGTGTGCGGAAATGGTACTAAAACATGATCTTGGCTAACTCCAACTTATTTCTTGCTTGTTTGGTCGTGGAAGTGTGAAGCATCTTGGCCTAAACTTGTTTTATACGTCGTTTTTCAGCCCGTTCTTCGATTGTATCCATTTAAGGTCTGAAATCACTTAATGCACGAATTAAATGCACATGTAACAAAATCAAGCGATAAATGAACCTAAAACATAAACGCAAAGGGGCTTAATAACACGTAAAAATGACTCTTATCAACTCCCCCAAACTTATCAATTGCTCGACCTCGAGCAATAAAAGGTCTAGGGCACAAAAAACATCATCAATCAAAAGGAGAAAACAAAAACAACAAACGAACTCACTTTCGTGGAGTAAACAATTGCACTTAGCATGTGCAACAAGACTTTAAACCTGTGAGTTACCTCAAAGGACGAGTTATAGTCTCGTGAGGGTTTGCAGACGATAAACCCACAAAATCTAACAAACTTTCAATTCCAACCAAATGAATACATCTCAACATAATTAACAAGAATAAATGGCACAAAATCATCCTTTTACAGCTCACAAATATATATACATATCAACTACTTTTGCTCATGTGACACCAATACTGGAAAGACTCCATAGGGTGTAGTGAAAATAAATCTAAGGTATTATAGTCGAGAGGCATCCTTACCAAATTTTGGACATTAATCTCATATCTATCAACTTTATGATCAAACACAAAGCATAAGAATCATACAAAATCTCATAGCCATTTAAATTTCATTATCTCAAACATTCAAACTTTCAATTCATATGAAACTTTCCAATTAACTTCATTAAGGCTAGATCATGTGCAATGTTTTATTCCATTAGGCTTTCTATGGCACCCATATAACAAGTTTTAGATCAATAACTCCCAAACTAGATAGTTTTGGGGCATTAAGTGTAAAGACACTCCTAAGGATTTAATCACTCGAGTGTCAAAGGCCACGAAATAAAACTAGATCTTTTAAACAATTCGCTTCGTTTTGGCTTGAGCTTAGCTCAAATTAGCATAATAGTACAGTATATAGGCATGAAACTTTTCACCTCCTGTACATATTAGCCTGACCACTTGTGGTCATACCAAACTTCAACCTTTTTAATTCATTGTTTAGCATAAAAAAAATTACTACTCAACTTATAACCTTATGAAAAATCTAAGTTAATTTTTCCGGGAAAAACTCCTTAAGTGTCTCAAGATGGTTATCCTCTCAACTCCTCTACCCTCGATTTATTGTGCAATGTGAATCATCTAAGAAAATCATTCTCATCTAGGGTCTCCATGAGCAATTTCAAAGATATATATGTTCCATTAAATTCAATTTATTTCAAGAAATAGTGCCATTTTTCCAAGTTAATCAATTTCAATGCATCAATTAGAAGGACTAAAAAAAATCATGCTTGATTTTCTTAACATAAACACATATAAACATGATAGCATACAAATTCCCCCAAACTTGAGCTAAACGAGGAACACATGACATGACAAAAATAGCAAACACATGGTGATCAAT
Organism: Buddleja alternifolia; assembly: GCA_019426215.1. Classification (NCBI taxonomy): domain Eukaryota; kingdom Viridiplantae; phylum Streptophyta; class Magnoliopsida; order Lamiales; family Scrophulariaceae; genus Buddleja; species Buddleja alternifolia. Next base: position 53,152 of record WHWC01000181.1, read on the forward strand.
CATATGAATGTATTAAAACCACAAAGTACTACCCACATATACCCCCAAACTAAAACTCAACATTGTCCCCAATGTTGTCTCACATAAACGCATGCAAAAGGTATAAGAGTACTTATAATCAAGGATTGTTGAAAAACAATCCTTCATCACAAATATGTTCCAAATCAAACTCATCTCATCAAAATAGGCCTCTCAAAACAACGGGGAATTGCTACTATAACATGCTCAACATACTTATCAAACAAACCATCAAGCATATGAAAACACATGCCAAAAGTGCATGCTTAGACAAAACAAATAAAACGAAAAGCAAAAACAAAAAAATAAAGCAAAAAAAAAGAAAAGAAAAGAAAACTCACAAAGCTTGGGTTGCCTCCCAAGAAGCGCTCTTTTAAAGTCACTAGCTTGACTTTATGTAAGAGATTGGCTCAAGGCGGTTTATGTATGAATGTCTCGTCGTTCTTCACCCATCACTTTCACATAGATGAAATCCACGATGTAGGGATGTAGAAGATGATTGGTTCGTTTTTCCTGAAAGTGCTCAACACTAAAAGGATCAAAAGCATCAACGTGAAAATTCAAATCAAAGTCAAGTGGATGCTCAAAAACCTCATAGTTATCGATATTAACCATATCATCTTCTATATTCATTGACAACTTACCATCATCGGTATCGATTACCGATTTACTTGCGGTTAGGGGAGACGGTAAAGAAATGTCAACACCCTCAGAAAGGATAGGAGTCGAATGCTCATCGTTGGAGGAATCTGCTTTCGAATTTTCCAACTTCATTTCATTCAACATCACGGTGTTGAATTCCTCCTTTTGATCTATCTCAGTGGTACCAAGCAATGCCCATGGTACTTTCTCAGATATGTCGCTCGTTAGTTGCTTGAGTTGATGATTCATCTCCTTCATTTCCCGCCGTGCGTCCTTCATCATAAAGTGGAGCTCTCCAATGGTGTTATCAAGTTGTTCCTCCGGAGTAGGAATTCTTTTTTGGTAATGTTGTGGAAAGAACCCTTGTGCATAACACGCTTCAATGACGTTTTGCAGCCATAATTGATTCTCCGGTAGTGTCATATCAGGAAAATTGCTATCCTTTGCGAATTGAATGAAGCTTTGCAGCCATAATTGATTCTCCGGAAGGGTCATATCTGGAAAATTTCTAGCCATTGCGAGCTAAGAGTGTAAGAAAAAAATAAAAATAATAATAATAAAAAAATTAATAAAAATAAAATAAATAATTAAAACTTGCAATAAAATTAAAAACTAAAATTAAACAAGTCCCCAGCAACGGCGCCAAAAACTTGACACGAAAAATCCTTACGTGTATTAAACAACAAGTGGACTGGTCGTGTGTAGTAATAAAGTGGACAATAAAGTCCGGGTTGTCGAACCTCAAGGACTTGTATTTTAGTTTATGATTTTAAAGCAATTGAAGAACTTAAACTAAAACAAGAATTAACTAAAATATTATGAAAGTAAGATATAAGAAACAAGATGTCGAAATCAAGATAGCTATGGAAGAGAGCAACTAAGGCACATGTGTTGGCATAAATTAATCAATTTTCACTATAAACATGTTATCATATTATTAGACGAATGTTGCTTTGGTGGAAAAAACCTTAAATAATTACTACCCGATGTCTCGGCTGTAATAATCCTATGATTAATTGATGGTTCTCTAAATATGTCTATCCGAGAATCTAACCAACAATCATGCATTCAAGTTCTAGAATTTCCCCGGATTAATCCGGCTAACTGCACCCGGGAATCTCTACCTATCTCTAGGGGCAATTCCCTATTTTTTACGGATTATGTGATGATCCTCTTTGCACCTTAAATTACCTTCTCTCGAACGAATAATTTAAGCAATAAATCATGCATATGGTAGCTAAGCATATGATGCATTCAAACAAGATCAAGACACAAAGCAACAATAGAATTAATATGAAAAACACAATTTATAACTCAATTATCATAATTTAGCCTCAACATGGCCTTAGTTCGAAGAATCTATTTCATCATAAAAGATAAAAGATAGGAACTTAAATTAAGATTCATATTCATAGACAAAAACAAATCTAAATATAAGAAACTCCCTCGTATTTTTGATGGTTGAACTTCGATCTTCATCTCTTCCATGCTTCTTGATTTCTTCACCTTCAAAGGTTCTTGATAATCTTCATAACTAATCTAAGGATGATGATAGGATGTGTTTAGGCTCCCCCAATGGGGAATGTGTTTTCAAGTGTGTTTGTAGGATGACATCCAATCCTTCTTTTATAGCAAAAAAAATTCACCAACCAAGAACATGTGCTTCCATTCTCTTTTCTTTCCACCTACCATTCTCTTGCTTTCCATCTACCAGGAATGTGAACTACCATTCTCTTGTTTTCCACCTACCATTCTCTTACTTTCCTCCTACCAAGAATGTGAACTACCATTCTTTTGTTTTCCACCTACTAAGAATGGGAGTTGCCACTTTCGTGTTTTCCAGCGCAGGGATAGTGTTTTATTCATACACTTCTCCACAGACCTCCGAATTGGATGATTCAAGTTCCCATGTAAAGATAAGACATAGCTCGAAAACTTTGTAGAAGGACACTTCATCAAATTCGGTCTCTAAATGTATCCAAATGGCGTTCCAACGTGGAGATTGTTTCTGATTTGGCGCCCAGGTGTGCGGAAATGGTACTAAAACATGATCTTGGCCAACTCTAACTTATTTCTTGCTTGTTTGGTCGTGGAGGTGTGAAGCATCTTGGCCTAAACTTGTTTTATACGTCGTTTTTCAGCCCGTTCTTCGATTGTATCCATTTAAGGTCTGAAATCACTTAATGCACGAATTAAATGCACATGTAACAAAATCAAGCGATAAATGAACCTAAAACATAAACGCAAAGGGGCTTAATAACACGTAAAAATGACTCTTATCAGAAACCCTTTGTATTCCAGTTTTGTCAACCAAGTGACGATGCATTATTTGACAACTAAGAATCACAACTGAGTTTTAGAACATTTACTTTTAGTGTTTAGGGTGTCTTAGGGTTTGGAACATTGTGTTTCTGGGTTTATACCACTAAAAATCTTAACAATTTACAATACAACGGTCTAATTCTTAAAGAGACGATGATGTATTTTTAAAATTCAAATTCATGAAGTATGGGCACAGTACACAGGTTGTGGTGAAACTGGAGAAGATGACAAAACATGATGGGATAAATTAGATCACCATCCAAGAAGAGTAATCCTGTTTAACATTAACCAAAAAATATGGAAAAAATCATGGGGCCAGATAGGCAGAACCATAGCAGCAAAGACATATTTGTATTACTAGGTTGACCGACACGAATTTAGTGGAAGCAGTTTCAGTGCTAGGTAGGTGATCCACAAAGCCAGTTGTTGGTCCCAAGTGGGATATAAAAGGGTCTAGAGGGGGAGGGGGGTTGAATAGACCCTGAACTTCTTTTTGAATTTTAAGACTTATTTTTGTAAACTTAACTTAGACAATAGTTTTGAGTGCTTGATCAAGGTGGATTAGGCGCTCAGCACTTATATCAGGGTTAGCACAGCGGAAGATTTGTACAAGTCTATTTATTGTGACAGATTAGGCGCTTAGAAAGGGTTTTGTTGCTCTTAGTGATTTGATAATGTATGCTTTATGATAATGTATGATGTGATGAATAAAGCAATAGAACAGTAAGTAAATAAGACCCGAGAATTTGTAAGGTTCACTTGGTTTAAGTAATCCCAGTTAAGTCTTTCTACTCCTTTCCACACAGAAGGAATCCACTATAATGATTGACAAAGTTTCACAAAGACAACTTCAACACAGTAGCAAATTGATGAAGACTTGATCTCGAGTTCCATGGTCACAAAGATTTCAACTCAGCTAAGATCAGCTTCTGACAATGCTTCTTCCACACATAAATAATGCTTTGTCTATCAACAACTTTGTCACTCAGATTGAAGAGGTTGATGGATTTTTATCACGGTTTGTTTGATTTGAAAAGTTTAAACACTTTTGGAATATCTCTTTAGAAAAGATGATTCTTCTTATGAAGATGTAAGAGATATTAGTTTGGCTGTAGAGATGTATAAGCTCAAAGAAGTTTTGACTATGGAGATTTTGAGCTTTGAGGATGTGTATAGATTTCAACAGTGTGAGTATTTATTTATAGACTTTTCTCAGGATTTGTCCGTTGGACACATGCAGGAACGTGTGAAGCATGAGGCGTGTGAAACAGTCTTTTTTGACATCTCTGAAAATTCCGCTGTACAGAGTAGGTAGCAGACCTACTTTGAGTTGACAGCCAATGGGAAAGGCTTATCCGTACCGTTAATAGTCCTTATCACATTTAATGCTCTTATCAAGTATTTAATGCATTTGAATTTATTTTCCGTTGGAAATAAATGCCCGTTGATGATTGACTTTAATAACTTATTGACTTCGGATTAAATTCAGGTGACGACAGGCGCTTGTGGCGTTATCGTTCTAAATTGATTCTCAAGTGCTTTGACAGCCGCTTAAAGAATCCTTCATCTTCAAAGTCTTCAGACTCTGATCTTCGATTTTACTTTGATAGACTCACCTAGAATTCTATCATAGCTCAAGCGCTAGATACTAGTCTAAAACTATAAAGATAAAAGCCTTAACTAAAATTACAACTCGATAACTTTAAATGCTTATACATATTCTAATAAAGGTAAACTTACATATCTTTGGGGTCTAACATAAAACCTATCTTGTCATCATCAAAACTTCTAACATGAAATTTCCTAACAATTTCCCCCTTTTTGATGATGTCTAGACCTTAACTCTTTTATAGTCCAAGAGCTAGAGATTCACCAAAGATAATATAAAGTTAGTGTTTAAAAGTTAGAGGTTAGCTATAAGTTAGTATATAGCCAGAAACGAGATGTTTTAGCAAACTCATTCATTGAATACTTCATTGATTACATGAGTTACATATAAACATAAAACAAAAAAAACATGAAGCGCTTAAAAAAATTAGAACAATAAAGCTTTTAGCGCTTTATCTTGAATGAGGAAGATTGAGGTTTCTTTGGATATAGTTTCTTCTCTTGTTTGAAGAGCATCTGCGCAAACTTCCATAACTTGTCGTTTGCTTCCCTCATCTTTTTGTGAGTACTGTTGTCAAATTGTACATGTCCCATTCTTTCGGCCAACTCCTCAAAATTGTGAAGGCGCTTGTGCCAAATTGTATTGTCGATTCCGAGTTCACACAAAAGTTCTTCAAAAATTTCATAAGTTCTTGTGTCTGGAGCTCTATTAGGATGGATGTTAATAGGCACATAAGCGGCAAACGATGGGATTCCTAAATCTTCAAGTAGCCCAACTGAGAAATTTGGAATTGGGCAACCTCTATAGAAATAAGGTTTACGCTTCTTGAGGACAGCCTGTTAGATCGATTGAATAGCATTTTGCAGCTCTTCCTAGTGCTTATCATCATCAGAGCTTGGCAAGCTCTTGAACTTACCCTTTTCCCCCTTCTTGACACCAGAATCAAGAGATGCTTTAGATGAGCGAATCTCAGATAGGTCTCTGCAGAGAAGCTTTACTTCATCTATCAAAAGAGTTACTTGCGCAACTATACTCTCAGCTGCTGAGTTGAAAAGAGAGTAATGATCAGCGTCTGCAGTTGCATTCTCGGCTAGCAACCGATTGATGCTTTCAGAAAGATCTTTGACAAGCGAGGTAATCTGTTTCAAAATATTAACAGTGAATTGATTGGAAACATTCCACATATCTTTTAGTCTAGTCCTTTCGACTTGATTGAGAATTGAATTGTTTTTTTCTTCTAGGGGTGAACAAGAACCCCTGATATCACTGAGAGAGTTCTTAACTGTGGACTTGAAGGCCTGATCATTGTCACTGTTTGAGTCACTTAAGGAATGCACCTGAATAAGCAATGGTTCTGTGGAAGCAACCGCTTTGCCACAGGCCGGATCTCTTATGAGAGGTTCCTCCGAAACAATAATGGGTTCCTTTTATGGAAGAGCAGTTTTTGGAGCATGAACTTCTGCAGAATCCATAGCAACTCCATCGGCCTCAGCGCTTGACAGATTTTCAACAATGATTGGAGCAAGAACGCTGGTAGGGGCTTCTTCCTCGAAAATTGTCTCCACGTCCTCCTCAGAAGATGCTTCTCGGACAATAGGAACAAGAGTATCTATATAGTTAAAAGCAGAATTGGCAAGAAGTGGCGTTAAATAATAATACTTACGAAACTTTGAGAGCCATTGCAATGACGAAATCGTAGACGATTCTGGAATGATCATTGCCGGAGTCATCCCTGTCGTTGGCATAACATCAAGCCATGGAATAAAAAGCTGGAGTAATTCTTGCGAAAACATAGAAAGTGGCCTGTCTCGAGCGGCTACCCACATAGGACCAATAGTATCAATAGGATGAACTGGAGTTAACCTGGCGCTTGACCCTGGAATAAAGAATAGAGAGTCCTTGGTTTTCTTCTTGTTGAAGTACAACAACCTATCTGCTGGCAAGTCTTAATGATTGGAAATGTAGTGCTTGCAATAGTCCTCCAAGTATGGCAAAACAGCGTGAGCAAGCACTGGGCGACAATGCCCTTCTAGCAAATCAATTACCCTTTGGTAATGTGCGCTTAACTCCTGGGGATATGATTCCAAAAAGATGAATCCTGAAAAATCATTAATACTGACCCAGTTGTTGTGACAATGTTTTGTGTAAAAATGTGGTCGAATACTCTCACAGCGTCTTTGAGTCTCATACGATTGAAGAGAAACTCATAGCGCTGTTCAGTGTCCACTTTTACATTGGCACTTGAAGATTCGCCACTGGGAGCACTACTGTCATCTTGAACAAGGTTGGACTGACTGAGCTCTGCGAGCGCTTGGCAAAGCAATTCTTCAACTGGATGCTGAATAGATGGCAAAGATAGAATAGGTCCGAGGCACTGAACTCTGGAATTAAGAAAATATCGGGCAAAGCGTTCACGTTTATCATGAATAGCTTGATTAAACAGTACTGGGTTGACAACCATTTCTTCAATAGTATGGCGCTTCAAGTCATATGCCTCAACCCATTCAGCTTCTTGAAGGAGCCATTCTGAACCGGCTGCAATGATAGCTCTAAATCCGCGATCATGAATGCTTTTCAAGGCGAGGAAGCGTTGGAGGTCTGGACTGTAATCTCTATGCCACACTCTTTCGAAGTATAGTTGCGCTTCATGTGAAATCATCTGCTTCAAATCTACTGGTTTGTCAAGAGATGAGCTGCTCTGATTTAGCAAGTCTAGCAATTAGCTCAGCTTCTCTCTTGATTATTATATCAAGATCACTTTTTAAATTAGTTATCTCACTCCCAAGTGATTTGTTCTTCTCAATGCGTTGTTGCTGAACTTGCAACTCTGCCTTGAGATCACATGATCACTCTTGAGTGATGAAATGATATCGAAGTGACTTTGATATAACTTGGCGGCATCTTGACAATCTTTATAATATTCTTTGACTTTGTTAAGTAATTCTTCATAAGAGAGAGGATAAGCAACTTCAGCGTTTACCTCAGGGGATGCTTCATCATCTCTGGCCATGAGACAAATAAGTGCTGAGTCGTCCACTGGCTCATAATCATCACTGCTCTCCTCTGAGGACTCCAAATCTTCAGGTGCAGACGCTTGTTCTAACTCCGCTAGCAAACCTTGTTGGTGAAGATTTCTCCTGAATTGGTTTCTATCCAAGTAATCCTGCCTTGAGGGTTTAGATACGTTTGGACAAGGGAAATTTACCTGGTAGTGCCCTGGTTTCTTGCAATTATAACAAAGATTAGTTTTCATCTTTTGTTCATTTGTCAACCTTGCAGTTTGTGGTTTTGAGACCACTGGCGCTGAGAGATTCTGTTGAGTAGATGCTTGGTATTGAATCAGCGCTGAGGGAGAAGGTGCAGAATATTGAGGCACTTGAAACTGTTGATGTGCTGGAGGAGGCGCTTGATATGAACTTTGTCCTTGATGCTTAGAACCTTTTCCTTTCTTTTCATATCTCAAGAACTTTCTAAATCTATTCAGTAAGGCCAACTCCTCTTCTTCACTGATATCCGACACTTTTATCTTGTTACTGAATTTTTCCTTGATTGATGCTATTAGCGCTCTAGACTCTATCACTGGACTGCTCACAACGTCACTAGCTGAATTCAACTCAAACTCAAACGCTTTAAGTTCTGACAAATCATCTTTTGGAGTTAGAAGATCCAACATGTTTGATTCTTTCATTGCTGTTGTTTTCATAAAAAATCTACATGGGAGACTTCTGAAAATTTTGACCACCATTTCTTTGTTTTGTAAATCCATGCCTAAAGATGTAAGTTCTGTAGGAAGAGCTGTAAATCTTATATCCAATTGCTCTAGAGTCTCATTGGACAACATCTTAAAACCATTAAATCTTTCTTTGGCAATGGAAGGCATGTTCTCCTTGATTTGTGCTGAACCACCACATATAGTAGCTAACTTATCCCATATTTCCTTAGTCGTATTACATGAGTTAACCTTGTTGAATAAGTAGTCGTTATCATCGATGGCTGTATATAGAGCGTTTCGTCCAACATTATCTAGATTTGTTCTCCGACGCTCATCTGCGGACCACTCTTGCTTTGCCTTCTCAACATAACCATCTAGAGTCATTTCTGTGGCTCCAGGCGCTCTAGTAATGACCTTGAATATTTGAATAGGTCCTTCTGAAATGATATCACACATTTCATCATCGCATGAACACAAATAAGTAAAAGCTCTGAACTTCCAAGAGTCATAGTTTGACTCGGTCAATTTAGGAACTGTTGGTCCCAAGTGGTATACGAAAGGGTCTAGAAGGGGGGGGTTGAATAGATCCTGAAGTCTTTTTCGACTTCTTAAATATTCGTATCACTTTGAAGTATTTGAACGCTTGATAGGTTTAAGCGCTGGATGTGACGCTTGAGAAACGTTAACTTAGACTCGGTGATTTCAACGCTTACCAAAGTAGGGCAGAGTTTAGTCACTAAATCAGAGTTAGCACAGCGGAAGTATTTTATAGCTTAGCGTTCAGTTAATTAATCGAAAGTAGTTGCTTAGTTGTTTTAAGACTTTATCAGAATGTATGCAGTATGAATAGTAAAGCCGTAAAACAATGAATGCTTAAAGAGGTAAATGACACAAGATATTTGTAAGGTTCACTGGGTGATGTAATCCCAGCTACGTCCTTCTTCTCCTTTTATCAGGAAGGTTTTTCCACTATGATGATTATCGAAGAGTCACACAGAGACTTCTACAAGAGAAAGGGAGATTGGATATGATCTTGGAACTCCTTGGTCACACAGATTTCAGCTCCACTAAAGATCTTCTATCCCCTTGCTTCTTTCACTCAGAAATGGTGCAAGTTACTCTTGATCTCGGAACTCCTTGGTCACACAGATTTCAGCTCCAATAGAGATCAACTTCAACAAGCTTCTTTTACACAAAAATATTGCTTGCAAGTCAACCAGCTTTCTCACTCAGATGAAAGGTGTTGATGGTTTTGGTCACGGGTTTGTTTGTTTTTGGAAAGTTCAAACAACTTGGGGATATCTCAATGGTAGCATAGGTTCTTCTTAACAAGAGATTTGAGATATGAGTGACTGTCTCTGGAATATTTGTGAAAAGCTTATATGGATATTTGGCTATGATTTTTAGTAAGCTTTTCTTTCAACAAGGTAGGTATTTTTTTGTGTGTCACTTTTTCATCATCGGTTTACTTGTTTGTTGAAAGAGCTATTTATAAGGTATTGGTGGTTTTTGTCCGTTTGACTCGGTTGGAGTCTCGTTTCCCCAAACATTCCTTGAGTTCAGACATTTCTAACTTTGGGTATATTTAATTGGTTGGGCATGGTCTTGGTTTCATAAATCTGACAGTCTAGGTCAAAGATATGGCTTGCCCATAAGTTATAGTGCTTATATTTTAATAGCACTTATCCGACTTTTAATGCATCTTGTCTTATTTCCGTTGGAAATAATTCGTCTGTTTCATTCATGCATTTTTTTAAGTCTTTGGATGGTTTTGGGTCTAAATTCTTTTTCAGGTTACGTTCTTTGTAGGTTGTGTTGGTTTAACCTTTTTGGACGCTTGCTGAAGAGAATAGTTATTCTCGTGTACCAGACGCTTAGACTGATCCTGACTTTCTTTTCTTTATTTCAGACGCTTACTCTTCAATCTTGTCTTGATGGTCTCACTGAAAATTCCGTCATTTCACTTGATGTTGAGTATTCGGCCTGAGTTATCCATTCGTAGTTTGAGCACTGGGATAATCCCTAAAGCGTTTGACGGACGCTTCAAGATATCTTTATCCATTGTAGCTTTAGACGCTTGATCTTCACCTTCATCACTTGGTAGACTCACCCAGAATTTTCCTAAGTGTTTTAGTGTCACATACTTAGTCTAAGGAATTCTACAAAGATAAATACTATAAGCCTAAGATAAATAAGCTTTCAGGTACTTATGCATAACATTCTATGAAAGCTTTTACACTTTTCGGAGTCTAACAGAAAGTCCTATTTGTCATCATCAAAACATCTAATATGAAATTCCTAACAATTTCCCCCTTTTTGATGATGGCAATACTTATTTGGTTCAAGCGTTAGATACCTGAAGGTTAGCGTAAGTTAGTAAGTTAGTTTGAGCTTTAACGAGATGTTTCAGCTGTAAAATGCATTTTATATATATATTTCACAGTACAGGCATTTTACAACTAAAAAAGAGAGAGGCACAAGTAAGAATTAAGATCATGGCTTGATCTTGTATCTCTTAGTCATTTCAGCACGGATTGCTTCAGTTATCTGATCTTCTAACGTCATCATTGCAGCATGATCTTTACTGATTATGTGCTTGTTTTCTTGAACTTGTCGTGCCTTAAAGGCAATGAAGTGTTTATCCCATTCCTCTGGACTGATGCCTATGTATCGTACGCAAATTCTGAAGGTTTGGTCGAAGTCAGACATTTTTCTTTCTAAGGCTGATACTGCTGGATCAGTTGGTTCTGGAATTGATGCTCTGAGAAGAGGAATGTCAAACTGTTCAAGCAGTGCTCTTGAAGGCAATGGAAGAGTTGGATAGAGCACTCTGGGAGTTTCTTTCTTATTAGACGCTTCAACCGATGTGGTTACCCAAGAGGGATAGGGATACCTTGGTTCTGCACTCAGTGTGAGAGAAGTATCAATGTGTTGACGCTTGGATGGTGGAGGAGGAACTTGATCTTTAGATGTTGACGATTTCCTCTTTTCTCCCTTCTTTTCCCCCTTATTGCCATCATCAGTCTGTATGAAATGCTGAGTAAGAAGACTGACTTGAGCAGCAATATTCTGAGCGACAGAGGCCTCAAGAGTGGTTAGACGCTGGTCGAAATGTTCTTTCATGACCAGGAGTTGAGCTTGATTAGCGTCTGTGAGAGAGGTCTCGAGAGCCGTGAACTGGTCTTGTAGATCATTGGTTAAAGCCACATGACTTGCCTGAGTAGCTGTAGAAAGTTGTTGTATTTGAGTGAGGCATTCAGTCATGGACGGTTGAGCGTGGGGAAGTGCAGGGCGGACTTGAGGCTTAAAACGAGATGTGTGTTTGAGAGATTCAATAGGTACTTGATTAGTAGGATCAAATACTGTTCCTCGAAGCTCTGGAGCAGTGTTGGACTCGGTGGATGCAGTAGAGTCGGATTCAGTTGGACTGGGAGAATGAGGCGCTTGAGGTAACTCTAATAGGCGCTCAGGAGCAGGTAACAGTTCAGCTGGTGCTGCAGGAAATTCTGATTCTATTCGGCTAAAGTCCGTAAACCGAAAGTCCAAGCTGGCAAACGGTTCATCTGCATATGGATACGTAGCAGTCTGCAGGAGTTCATTCAAATGTAGAGTGGGGAGATGAGTACCTTGAATGAACGTTCTGATAGGACTATCCAGTGCCCTGATATACAGTGGCCCGAGGATATCCAGCACATGAGTGGGAAAGAGTTTGGAGGGTGCTTTGCAGATGGAGAATAAGGCATCTGGGCAATAGTGGTGTGAGAAGCCAATTAGCCGATCTGTTGGGAGAGTCTTCGATTTCCGAGAGTCGGGAACGCGGAGCCGGTAATACTCTTCCAAGTATGGGTAGATGGCTGAAGCAAGCGCTTGAGATCTTTCTAGCAGCGATAAACCAAAATCATAGTGACTGGAGACTTCTTGTCGAATAGACGGAAGAAGTGGATATCCTCTGAAAGAATTGATCCGAGAGCCATCCCATTGTCGCAGATTGTCTGTGAAGATTTTGTCGAATAGAGAGACTGGAGGCATAATTGCCATCATGAGAGAAAAGTTGTCTTCACAGTGGCTAGGGGTGCAGTTCAGACAGGACATGGGAGAAGAACCGCTGGTGGACGCTTGATCATCAAAGCGTAGAGAAGAGTTGGCCAGTTTGTGCAACGCTTGTCTTAAGCGGTGTTCAGGTTGATGGCGGATCAGAGGCAGCTTCAGAACGGGTTCAAGTCTATGCTGGCGCTGCGTCAGCATGTAGCGTACAAATTTGGTCCTTTTATCATGAATCCCTATTCTGAATAGATGGGGAGCACTAACCAAGTCTTCAAATTTATACGTGTCACCCATGTAAGCTTCAGCCCATCTTATCTCAGTCATACAATACTCAGTTCCTGCATTAAGTATAGCACGAAACCCTTGGTGATGAATATCACAGATGGATTCAAAACGATACCTGTCGGGTTGGTAGTTAGCGTTCCAGACGCAGTCAAAATATGCATCGGTTTCAAGTTGAATCATCTCGGTCAGGGATTCTGGACGCTCACCGGCATGTACTCCTTTATTCTTCCACAGGAGGAGAGGATTAGCTGAGCGCTTGTTTTCCTCGCTTTTGACCAGTGTTAGGGAGTGAGAATAGCCTTCTCTGTTTAGTAGCTCTTCTGTGGGATTCAGAAGCTGATCCTGACACTCATAGACTCTGATGTTGTAGTCGCGGAGAGCGAAGCCAGTGGGTTTGCTTGTCCCACAGTCCAGATAATAAGCCAAGTCAACATCAGCTCTAGGAGTCGTGCCTCCTTGCCGCTGTGCTTGGAGAGTGACGGAAGCCGGGATGTGTGTGGGAGTCTTCCCGAGTTCAAGCGCTGTGTAGTAAGCTTCATCAGCTGGGGTGGAGGCTGTATTAAAGAGAGTGTTGCGTACAGCCAGATCAAACTTTATGAGCTTGGCGATATCATTTTCGGCATTGATAAGACTTTCTTCATTGTAACCTGCAGGTATGAAGTTCTCTGCGGGCGCTGGAGGCAAATAATCGACTGAGTGATCGATAGTCTTTGAGGGATCCAGCTTGAAGAAATGTCGATGGATCACAACGTCGTTAGCATCGCTCTGACCTTCTGAGCGTGCCTCTGTTGTACTAGGTAATGCAAGCAATGGTTGAGCCCTTGGGATTTCAGGTTCATCCGGCTCGAGATTTGTAGATTCGATGGCAGCTTCATGTGCGATGGCCACAATTTGGGTCATATCAACATCCAGATGGACATCAACTGGTGTTTCGAAGGATGATATCGGGACAGCAGCTATGGCTTGATCTCTTTGTGTAGTCTCAGAAGAGATGGCAGCAGTTGGACGCTTACGCCTTTTGAAGATACGCTTCACATTTATACCTTCGGCGGGGAACGCTTGAGTCTGTGGAACTGCAGGTTCTTCAAAGTCAATATTTTTGAGAACCTTTTCCAGATCTTTCCGACTAATGAGGGGTATAGAATCCTCGTCATCTTCATCGCTTTTGATAGGTTGAGCCTTGGGCTTTCGAGGAGCCCGTTTCTTTGTGACAGTGGGACGCTTCACAGTATGTTTGGCTTTTGCCTGATCTGGACGCTCAGCCTCCTCATCTGACGCTGCTCGGACAATGTGGCGCTCAGAGAGAGGCTTAGCAGCACCTCCAACTTTGGGTGGATTGAAAAGATTATTGATGATTCTTGGCTCATAGAACTTATGCGTGGCCACGGTGACTCCTGCTGAAGAGGTGCATTCTGCTCGGAAAAGTAGATCACTTAAAACTAGACCATAAGGTCTGTTTGAAGTGCGTAGACTGTCTCTGAACCGGCTGAATATATAGGCGCTCCAGTTGATTTTTATCTTGAGTAGGATGGCAGTCATCATCTGGAACTGGGTTGGGTTGATTTTGTCGAAGGTTCCCACTCTGCATTCTATGTTTTTACTGCAGAAATCAGCCAAGACTCGATACCTGTTCACTATATCTTTCTTCTCAAAGTACGGTTTGTATGGAACATCATCGTAAGCGCTAATCTGAGTCCAGACTTCTTGAATTTGTTCTTCAGTGATAGTGTCTAAAGTGACTCCAGCATTAGGTAGAGAGAAATTTTGGGCAATGGACGCCGCAGAGAGAGTGAACGGCTTTGATTCCTTCTTGGAGACAGGAAACAAACACGTGATGGAAGTCTCATCGTCAGACAGTCGAGCATTTCTCCAGAAAAATTCTAGTTCTTCAGGAAACATATATGAGTATTTCGTGAGAAATTTCTGAAGCCCAGCCTCTGCTACAGAATCCATTATTCCCGTTAGATCAATTTGGGGGTTTTCGTAGAGAAACTTCCAATCAACTATAAGGCCTTCAGTGATCTTGACAATAACTTCAGAGGTTCCAGCAGTAGCTTTCTTGGGTGCCATTAGTGAGAAGTAGACGGAGATTACGAATGAAAATTTTTATTTTTGAAAAAGAGAGAGACTTTTTCTTGCACGAATGTAATAGAGTAGAAGAGTGTTTGTGTTCTGTAGAAACTTCAATTTGAATGTTCTGTGTGTTTGAAGTTTGAGATGTTGACACGTGGAGGGATATAAATCTCAGCCATTAAAATATAACTGTGGACGTGAATTTAGATTAAATAGGCACGGTTTCTTTTAGTAACTGCCACATATACTATTTTGAAGTCCGATTAAAAGTTTGAAACAGAGACTGAGAGTGATACGTGTGCCCATGAAAAGCGGATACGTTCTTTATAAAAACTGTTCAGGAACCATAATTTTGAACAACTATTCAAATGCCCGCCAAAAATGTGTTAAAGCGTCCGGACCTATTCAGAATGACGCTTGAAACAATTTAGTGTTATGTGGACGCTTGAAAGTCTTGAGAGTCTCTTTCAAGTAACATTTTGTGCTTTAGCGGTCATTGTAACATATAGAATTATTCCTTTCAGTGTGTATATGAGGACACAGTTTCCCAGTACTTATCATTATGTCTTGGTAGTAGTGTTTTACTTTTGGTTTAAAATATTCAGCGCTGGTTGTATTCGTCTAAGATACATGGTAATTGTACTAACGCGTGTACATGTGCTGAACCATCTTTGAAAAACGTGATGAGTACCCATGGGTTTTCTTGAGCGAAGGGTGAGGAATGTCAAGTCAGCATTAATTGCATTGATTGACTAATCCACTTTCTCGTTTTAGCGTAGGGTAATGTACGCTTGCTTTTAAAAGGGTCTTTTTACTAACTGCTTTAGCCGGGAATAAAGCTAAGCGTTTAGTTTATTTTGAAAGAAGTGCAGACGCTAAGACAGATTTGTGTAATAAGCGTCAAGAAGGTTTTAAGTGTATGGTGCTAAGTGCGTATGAACGATGCAAGGGAAAACATTTTTGGTCATATTCACTTAGGTATAGTTAGCTCTTTTAAGGTTCCCCCTATGTAGGTTCCCCATAAATTTCATAACATACAGTGAATTCCCCCTAAATTCCATGCCTAACAAAAGTATGATGTTTCGAATGATTAAGCATTTAGATCAATCATACCTAGTTCACTTCTTAAAGTGAGAAACCGTTGTTCGTTAAGCGCTTTGGTGAAGATATCTGCCAGTTGCTTTTCTGTACCAATGAAGTGCATGGAGATATCTTTCTTTTGAACGTGGTCACGTAGAAAGTGATAGCGAATGTCAATGTGTTTGGTTCTAGAGTGAAGAACTGGATTTTGAGTCATTGCTAAGGCGCTTTGATTGTCACAATGGATAGGAGTTGGATTTAGGATTATTCCATAATCTCTAAGTTGTTGCCTCATCCAAAGGATCTGTGCACAACAGCTTCCAGCGGTTACATACTCAGCCTCAGCGGTGGAAGTAGCGATGGACTGTTGCTTCTTACTGTGCCATGAAATTAGTCTATCACCTAGAAATTGACATGTTCCACTAGTACTTTTTCTATCTATTTTGCATCCTGCAAAATCTGCATCTGAATAACCAATTAGTTCAAAAGGAGAATCCCTAGGATACCATAAGCCCACATTTTGTGTGCCTTTTAGGTACTTAAGGATTCTTTTAGCAGCAATTAAGTGTGATTCTCTAGGATCAGCTTGAAATCGTGCACACATGCATACTGAGAACATAATATCAGGTCTGCTAGCTGTAAGATAAAGAAGTGATCCAATAATACCTCTATAGTTAGTGATATCAATTTTCTTCCCATTATTGTCTAGCTCTATCTAGCTTAAGCGTTTGGCTCATTGGAATTTTTGAAAGTGATGCATTTTCCATACCAAATTTCTTGATCATATCTCTAGTATATTTAGTTTGATTTATGAATATGCCATTAGGGAGTTGTTTAACTTGTAATCCTAGGAAGAAAGTTAATTCACCCATCATGCTCATTTCAAATTGATCTTGCATCATTTTTGAAAATTTCTCACATAGACGCTTATTGGTAGATCCAAATATAATATCATCAACATAAATTTGAACTAGGAGAATATCTTCATTATGGGTAATTTTGAATAACGTTGTGTCAACGCTGCCTTTTGAAAAGCCTTTACCTATAAGGAAGATAGAAAGAGTGTCATACCATGCTCGTGGTGCTTGTTTAAGACCATAGAGTGCCTTGTCCAATTTGTAAACTATGCTTTTCCCATGGTTGTTGATGAATCCTGGTGGTTGCTCCACATATACTTCTTCTTGGAGTTTACCATTCAGAAATGCACTCTTTACGTCCATTTGATACACTGTAAATTGGTTAAATGCTGCAAACGCTAGAAACATGCTGATTGCTTCAAGTCGGGCAACTGGAGCGTATGTTTCATCAAAGTCGATGCCCTCTTCTTGACAGTATCCCTGAGCTACGAGTCTGGCTTTGTTTCTAATCACAATCCCATTCTCATCCATTTTGTTTCTATAGACCCATCTAGTTCCAATGACCCCTTGATGGGTTGGTCTTGGTACTAGCGTCCATACCTTATTTCTTTCAAATTGGTTTAGCTCTTCTTGCATGGCTTCTATCCAACTTGGATCGTTAAGCGCTTCATCCACTTTCTTTGGTTCCATTTGAGATAGGAAGCTTGTGAACATGGCCTCATTTATTGTAGCGGCTCTCGTTCTAACGGGTGCTCCAATATCTCCAATAATTAGTTCTAGTGGATGGTCTCTGAGCCATTTTCTGTCTTGTTGGAACAAGTTAAGGGATTGATCTAACGTTTGATTAAACTGTGTAGGCGCTTGACCAATTCCTTGCGTGGGCGCTTCAGTGTTTGTAGATTGAATTTGCTCTTGATGAACATTCCCTTCATGATCATCAGCGTTTCTTGCAATGTCATCGTTGATGTCTTTACGAGTAGTCTTAGGATTAGGTATAATGATTTCATTATCTTCATCAATATCACTATCATCACACAGATTGATTTGTGACGCTTGTTGAGATAAATCTTCAATTCCTGCATCATTAATATTAACCTTACTCGGTTCTTGGTTAGCATCATCAAACACAACATGAATGGATTCTTCAATCTTCGATTTGATCTTATTTAAGATGCGAAAACTCTTTCCATTTTTGGCGTATCCTAGAAAGATTCCTTCATCTGCTTTAGGATCAAATGTCTTTAGGCTTTGAGAACCATTGTTATGAATGAAACATTTTGAACCAAATACATGAAAGTATGTAACATTCGGCTTACGTCCCTTCCATAACTCATATGGAGTCTTTTCATGTTGCTTGTTGATCATACACCGGTTCTGAGTGTAGCAAGCAGTGTTAATAGCTTCGGCCCACAACCTTTGAGGCAGTTTAGACTCGGCTAACATAGTCCTAGCGGCTTCTTTAAGCGTTCTGTTCCGCCGTTCAGCAACTCCATTTTGTTGAGGTGTTCTAGGTGCTGAATACTCATGAAGTATTCCAAAGTCTTTACAAAATTTCTCAACAATATGGTTAGTAAATTCAGTTCCTCTATCACTTCTAATTCTTGTTACTTTTAGATCTTTTGAGTTTTGTAGTTGACGAATTAGAGAGGTGAGCTTGGCACTAGTTTCATCTTTTGTTCGTTTGTTAATCTTGTGGATCGTTGGTTTAACGCTGCAGGCGCTGAGAGATCTTGCTGAGAAGGAGTTTGATATTGAATTGGCGCTAGGGAGGAGGACGCAGGATAGTGAGGCGCTTGATATTATGGTTGTATTTGAGGAAGCGCTTGATATGAACTTTGTCCTGGGTGCTTAGGACTGTTTCCTTTCTTTTCATATTTCAGGAATTTCCTGAATCTATTTAGAAGCGCCAGTTCTTCTTCCTCACTTATATCCGAACCTTTTTCTTTGATAGGTTTTCCTTTGATTGATGTCATTAGCGCTCCAGATTCGATCACTGGATTACTTACTGCATCACTGGCCGAATTCAGCTCAAACTCAAACGCTTTGAGTTCTGAAAAAGCATCTTCTGGAGTTAGGCTGTCCAGATTGTTTGATTCTCTCATTGCAGTTGTTTTCATCAGGAATTTGCTTGGAAGACTTCTAAAGATTTTGACCACTGTTTCTCGATTTTGTAGCTCCATACCCAGAGATGTTAGTTCAGTGACAAGGGCTGTAAACCTCATGTCTAATTGCTCTAGCGTCTCATTAGGTAGCATCTTGAAGCCGTTGAATTTTTCTTTGGCAATTGATAATTTGTTTTCCTTTATTTGTGCTGAGCCCCCACAAATAGTAGCCAACTTATCCCAAATTTCTTTAGTTGTATTGCATGATTTGACTTTGTTGAATAAGTTGTCATTGTCACCAATGGCTGTGTATAATGCATTCCGACCGACATTGTCTAGATTGGCTCGTCGACGCTCATCGGTGGACCATTCTTGTTTGGGCTTCTCCACATAACCGTCAGGTGTTTCTCCTGTGGCTTCGGGCGCTCTGGTCATAACTTTGTATATTTTGATTGGCCCATCTGAAATGATATCACACATTTCATCATCACATGAACACAAATAAGTAAACGCTTTGACCTTCCAAGAGTCATAATTTGACTCGGTCAACTTGGGAACTTTAAAAAATGCCATGAAGAATTTTAAAGTAATTTTGAAGCGACTATAAAAAAAAAAAATGGATCTGAACAAGCAGTTACGCTTGGAAACGCTTAGGTTTCAACTTCAACCGCTCTGATACCACTTGTTGGTCCCAAGTGGTATACGAAAGGGTCTAGAAGGGGGGGGGGGGTTGAATAGACCCTGAAGTCTTTTTCGACTTCTTAAATATTCGTATCACTTTGAAGTATTTGAACGCTTGATAGGTTTAAGCGCTGGATGTGACGCTTGAGAAACGTTAACTTAGACTCGGTGATTTCAACGCTTACCAAAGTAGGGCAGAGTTTAGTCACTAAATCAGAGTTAGCACAGCGGAAGTATTTTATAGCTTAGCGTTCAGTTAATTAATCGAAAGTAGTTGCTTAGTTGTTTTAAGACTTTATCAGAATGTATGCAGTATGAATAGTAAAGCCGTAAAACAATGAATGCTTAAAGAGGTAAATGACACAAGATATTTGTAAGGTTCACTGGGTGATGTAATCCCAGCTACGTCCTTCTTCTCCTTTTATCAGGGAGGTTTTTCCACTATGATGATTATCGAAGAGTCACACAGAGACTTCTACAAGATAGAGGGAGATTGGATATGATCTTGGAACTCCTTGGTCACACAGATTTCAGCTCCACTAAAGATCTTCTATCCCCTTGCTTCTTTCACTCAGAAATGGTGCAAGTTACTCTTGATCTCGGAACTCCTTGGTCACACAGATTTCAGCTCCAATAGAGATCAACTTCAACAAGCTTCTTTTACACAAAAATATTGCTTGCAAGTCAACCAGCTTTCTCACTCAGATGAAAGGTGTTGATGGTTTTGGTCACGGGTTTGTTTATTTTTGGAAAGTTCAAACAACTTGGGGATATCTCAATGGTAGTATAGGTTCTTCTTAACAAGAGATTTGAGATATGGGTGACTGTCTCTGGAATATTTGTGAAAAGCTTATATGGATATTTGGCTATGATTTTTAGTAATCTTTTCTTTCAACAAGGTAGGTATTTTTTTGTGTGTCACTTTTTCATCATCGGTTTACTTGTTTGTTGAAAGAGCTATTTATAAGGTATTGGTGGTTTTTGTCCGTTTGACTCGGTTGGAGTCTCGTTTCCCCAAACATTCCTTGAGTTCAGACATTTCTAACTTTGGGTATATTTAATTGGTTGGGCATGGTCTTGGTTTCATAAATCTGACAGTCTAGGTCAAAGATATGGCTTGCCCATAAGTTATAGTGCTTATATTTTAATAGCACTTATCCGACTTTTAATGCATCTTGTCTTATTTCCGTTGGAAATAATTCGTCCGTTTCATTCATGCATTTTTTTAAGTCTTTGGATGGTTTTGGGTCTAAATTCTTTTTCAGGTTACGTTCTTTGTAGGTTGTGTTGGTTTAACCTTTTTGGACGCTTGCTGAAGATAATAGTTATTCTCGTGTATCAGACGCTTGGACTGATCCAGACTTTCTTTTCTTTATTTCAGACGCTTACTCTTCAATCTTGTCTTGATGGTCTCACTGAAAATTCCGTCATTTCACTTGATGTTGAGTATTCGGCCTGAGTTATCCATTCGTAGTTTGAGCACTGGGATAATCCCTAAAGCGTTTGACGGACGCTTCAAGATATCTTTATCCATTGTAGCTTTAGACGCTTGATCTTCACCTTCATCACTTGGTAGACTCACCCAGAATTTTCCTAAGTGTTTTAGTGTCACATACTTAGTCTAAGGAATTCTACAAAGATAAATACTATAAGCCTAAGATAAATAAGCTTTCAGGTACTTATACATAACATTCTATGAAAGCTTTTACACTTTTCGGAGTCTAACAGAAAGTCCTATTTGTCATCATCAAAACATCTAATATGAAATTCCTAACAGGAACTTTAGCGAATGCCATGGAAAATTTTAAAGCAACTTAGAATTTTTTTAAAATAGGATCTAAACAAGCAGTTATGCTTGAATTTTTTTTTAAAAAAAACTCAAACTTCAACCGCTCTGATACCACTTGTTGGTCCCAAGTGGCATATAAAAGGGTCTAGAATGGGGGGGGGGGGGGGTTGAATAGATCCTGAACTTCTTTTTGAATTTTAAGACCTGTTTTTGTAAACTTAACTTAGACAATAGTTTTGAGTGCTTGATCAAGATGGATCAGGTGCTCAGCACTTATATCAGGGTTAGCACAGTGGAAGATTTGTTCAAGTCAATTTGTTGTGACAGATTAGGCGCTTATAAAGGGTTTAGTTACGTTGCTCTTAGTGATTTGATAATATATGCTTTATGATAATGTACGATGTGATGAATAAAGCAATAGAACAATAAGTAAATAAAACACGAGAATTTGTAAGGTTCACTGGGTTTAAGTAATCCCAGCTACGTCCTTCTACTCGTTTTCACACAGGAGGAATCCACTAAAATGGTTCACGAAGTTTCACAAAGACAACTTCAACACAACAGCAAATTGATGAAGACTTGATCTCGAGTTCCCTGGTCACAAAGATTTCAACTCGGCTAAGATCTGCTTCTAACAATGCTTCTTCCACACAGAAATAATGCTTTGTCTATCAACGAC
Source organism: Buddleja alternifolia (assembly GCA_019426215.1). Taxonomy (NCBI): domain Eukaryota; kingdom Viridiplantae; phylum Streptophyta; class Magnoliopsida; order Lamiales; family Scrophulariaceae; genus Buddleja; species Buddleja alternifolia. Next base: position 75,045 of record WHWC01000181.1, read on the forward strand.
TTCGTCACTCAGATTGAAGAGGTTGATGGGTTTTTATCACGGTTTGTTTGATTTGAAAAGTTCAAACACTTTTGGAATATCTCTTTACAAAAGTTGATTCGTCTTATGAAGATGTAAGAGATATTGGTTTGGCTGTAGAGATGTATATGGTCAAAGAAGTTTTGGCTATGGAGATTTTGAGCTTTCAGGATGTGTATAGATTTCAATAGCGTAAGTGAATAATTCTCGGTGTTTAGGGTTGAGCTGTGAGTATCTGTTTATAGACTTTTCTCGGGATTTGTCCGTTGGACACATGCAGGAATGTGTAAAGCATGAGGCGCGTGAAACAGTCTTTTCTGACATCTCTGAAAATTTTGCTGCACAGAGTGGGTAGTAAACCTACTTTGAGTTGACAGCCAATGGGAAAGGCATATCCGTACCGTCTATAGTCCTTATCACATTTAATGCTCTTATCAAGCATTTAATGTATTTGAATTTATTTCCCGTTGGAAATAAATGTCCGTTGATGATTGCCTTGAATAGCTTATTGGCTTCGGATTAAATTTAGGTGACGACAGGCGCTTGTGGCGTTATCGTTCTTATTGATTCTCAAGTGCTTTGAAAGCCGCTTAAAGAATTCTTCATCTTCAAAGTCTTCAAAAGCTGATCTTCTATTTTACTTTGATGAACTCACCTAAAATTCCATCATAGCTCAAGCGCTAGATACTAGTCTAAAACTGTAAAGATAAAAGTCTTAACTAAAATTACAACAAAATAAAAAATTTAAACGCTTATGCATATTCTAGTAAAGGTAAACTTACATATCCTTGGGGTCTAACATAAAACCTATCTAGTCATCATCAAAACTTCTAACATGAAATTTCCTAACACCAACTGTCAGAGTGACATTATTGGTAGTCGAGAAGGCAGAGTTGTGTAGTCAAGAAGACAAGAAGATAGGGCTGTGGAGCCAATGAGGCAGATTCTTATAGATGGAAACCATAAGGTAGAGACATAAACCGGGAGTGCAGTCGTGGAGCCAAAAATCATGGAGGCAGGATGGAAGCAAATTAGATAGATTCGTCGAGTGGGGGTTTGTTGGCAGAGGGGTATGACATAGCTCGTGTAGTGGGAGCATAAAACAGATATGTGAGAGACCCGAGTTGACCATTGAAAAATCAAGACTGCTGGCGGATGGATCAAATATAACTCATGTAGGTGGCAGATAGCAGACATGTGAAGGATCCGTGATTGCCATTGGTAAAGTCCTTGGTGTATGGATGTTAGCAGATGAGTTGACCAAAATAGTTATTTAAAATTAAGTGCAACTGAAGTTGTGGGTTGTAGGACATGTTCCGGATCTTGGGAGTAACATATACCCGGGGATCAGTTAGACCGAGAGGAATATCTCATGGTATTAAAAAATTGGCTGATCTTCAGAAAAATAGAGTAGTGGCGAGGGGTTCAAAGAGGGGAACACCGTTTACACTGAGAAAAAGAGAGTCCGTCAACGGAGAGGTACTGAGGGTGGATGAATGGAAACCCACGGCTTGCAAGGTATGTAAGTCGTTTGGACATATTTGTCAACAATGTCCTTAAGTTAGGATGGAAGCTAAACCACCGGTGCATATATATGTTCCTAAGCAACAAGTCATCAATAAAATTCCAAAATCGAACCCTAAAATTGATGAGTGGAGTGTAAATAAAAAGCCAACGACAAGAAATGAAGAAACGAAGAGTGATCCAACGGTCCCTGCAAGGAATGTGGGTGATGGAGATGATTCAGGTAAGAATACATTACTGGTCATGCATAAATTTGCAAGTTTTGTTGAAGATATATTGGATTATGATTCGGGCAATTCACAAAGTTTTCGGGTTCAATCTGAACTGAAGGGAACGAAGACTAATTCATTGAGCGGGCCTATAAGCAAGGATGCCCTTGCAATGAATTTTGCTTTTAGGAGTGATGCTGCTATTATTGGCATTAGGAGAATTTGGATAATAGCGTGGTAGGTTATTCTTTATAATCGTCTGAACGTGCATTATAAACGTTCGAAAATGGGCTACTTGGTTCTGATAGATGTTGGTCTATAGACTAGATTGATTAGGCACTTGTTATTCTTATTTTTGTTCTAATGTAGGTGCTTAGTTGTGGCAAGGAATCCCCTTGTGCACTTTTTTGTACTACCCCCTTTTATTTTTATGCAATTGGTTTTCCAAAAAAAAAAAAAAAATTCTTATTTATTTTCTTCATGCCCTATTACTACTATTCCTAATAGGTGCAACAAACCTTAAACATTTTACCTAATAGATATACAAATAATATAGAGTTCCATCAATCCTCTCAAATCATGTATGTTGCTATTTGCTTTATTGGATATTGTGTAACAAAATACGTGAATGAGTAACTTTCTTGAATATTTATTATTAAAATAAAAACTAAAGCAGAGTGCCTTTTGTCCTGAATTTTTTTAATGTTTGCATGTAATAACAGAAGATATAAATTTTTAGATTTATCATGTAAAACAATTTGCATAAATAATATAGTTTAAAAACATAAGAAGTAAGAACGGTTGGCTTGTAGGAGTCACGCCACTTGACATTGTCCTATGATCCTGATGGCCTCCCCTCGTGCGGGTACTGTCGGCTCACCACCACCCCAAGATAAAACTCCAGAAGGCACGCCAGTGTTTTCTTTGTGAGCACGTTCACAAGAAAACTTTGTGAACAAAGCATTATCCTAGTTGCTCAAAATATAGAAAATGGATAAATGTTGTATGCTTGTTGTTGTATATTCTAACTAGACCCCTAGGACCTATATATAGTGCTAGGATGCATGATGAAAACCTACCAATCAAAAGCACAAAATAAATACAATGTGGGAGGTTATGGTCAAAATTGTTAATGCAAATAATGCTATAATTAAATTGGATTTTTGAAGTTGTGAAACTTCCAATTCCAACACCTTTATCCAATCATAAACTATTGAATATTTATTAAAATATAAACTAAAGCGGAGTGTACGTACAGTGGCAATATAAATTTCAAAAGAACATTGAACATCTTAGGCTCATTTGGATGTCCTTATGGCCTGGAGAGCGGTCTTCCCCCGAATAGTGGTAGTTTGTTGAAGTCTGATATAATCTTTGTAGACAGTAGGTTGGTATTGGATCTCCTTGGTTGGATCAACAAGTTGAGTTGCAGGCCCAATGACAGTTGATAGCTCTGGACCATGACCAACAGCTACAGAGATTGTCGTCTTTTGGGCATTCACCGTGGCTCGATGCTCCACACTCTTGTATTTTCCATTGCTCAATATCTGTGTATTGGTTGTGGTAGAACTATTAGAGGAGCAGATGATATTTGATTGAACTTATTTCAAATATCTAATAAGTTACTAGAGGTATTTTCCGGATGATTGATATTGAGACTCTACGTCCTGATAAAAATACTCGACATTCCTTTTCAACTTTGTAAGTTGAGGAGAATGTCTTTCAATGAATAAAACATAATTCATATAAATTGAATATAAATAAATTTCACATAGATTTTGTAGGAAAAATTTGTCCCCTATCAAATATATTCTTTCTTTCATTTCATCGTATAATTAATGAATGATTCTTTCTTTCTTACTTTATTTTTATAATAATATAATCTATAATTAAGTAAAAAAAAAAGGCGTAAACATTCAAAAAAAATCAGTTGTTGAATTTAAGAATATCTACTTAATTTATATTAGTGGAACAAACTTAAACATCCTACCTAATAATTTACAAGTAAGATAGAGTTTCATGAACCCTCCCAAATTATATACATCGTCATTTACTTTATCGTTGTTATTAACTAATTAAACAATTACAAATTCCGATTAGATTAGCATTTGTGCAACAAATACATGAATAAGGTAAAATAAGAAATAAAGTTTTATAAAAAGTGACTAATATATGTAAGTGACAAAATTATCTAATAAAATGTTATGTAATAGATTGAAGGACATTCTTGACTATTTATTAAAATGAAAAAGAAAGTGAAGTGTATTGATCATAATTTGAGTGCCACTATAAATTCTCTTTCTGGATTTATAAGATACTCTATATTATTTTAAAATAAATTCCTCAAATAGAAATTCACCTACAAAGCCATTTAGTATATCTTTTCACCTTAGAAAAAAAAACAAAAAAAGATGAATAATGTTCAAGATTTGAATATGGTAGGATGGATATATATAATTATATACTAACCTCTAAATAATCTCCAATGTTAACCACAAAAGTACCAGGTACATGGTCAACAGCAACCATTGGTCATTGTGTTTGACTTGCAACCCATTCACACAATTTTGCATTAAGATAGTGAGTGCACCATGATCAGAGTGAGCTGCCAGTCCAAGTGTTTTTTCTGGCTCAGGGCATGGTGGGTAGTAATTAGCAGCTAGAATTTGAAATCCCTTACCAAATGATTTCTTTATATACCCGTTATCAAGCCCTAAACCTTCCGATATTGCACTTCCAATCTTCATTGTCAATTCCCATATATGCTCCAAGTATTCCTTAACCACATTTCTTTGGTCAAAAAAATGAAAGTAAAATTACACGTTATTTTATTAATTCATTTCTGAACGTTAAATTCAATCGCATGACAAAAAGACCCCAGGAGGGTATGTTGGTAATTACATAATACCAGAGAGTGTTTTTATCTGATAAAACTAGTTAATTGAAATTTTTCTCGTTTTCGCTTTATTTTGATGAGGGTATGTTGGTAATTACATAGTACTAGAGGGGGTGTTTATCTAATAAACATAGAACTGAAAAAAAATTAATTTAGCCTAAAACTCTAATTTTGGTTTAGCCAGTTTTACTACGTCACACCCACTTATTATCTAATAACATATTCCCCTTGAGAAAAAATATGACTATATATGGTCAACTTTGACACAGCAACAAAATGGGATTATCATAGCATTTTCCGTTGACCTCAACCAAATTCGGTCCAAAAAAAATAACGGGGGGAATCTGTAAGTCTACAATCTTTGATAACGGGAGTTTCATAATTTGCCAAATGTCAAGGACCCACTTACCGTCCCACATGGTAAAAAGAGGAAAAAATTGAATATAAATAAAAGTCTAAGAATCCAAGTATAACAATGAATATTCATTTTAAATTATAATTTAAATGCTCAACTTTAAGTAATGCTCAGTGGGTTCGATAAGATTTCTTCGATCCAACGGGCTCTTGAGCCTAGAGCATAACAAATAGTATCAGAGCCGTTTGCCCGCTGATCTTGAACTAAGTCGCGTTCTCTTCTAAAGGAGAGGGGCGATTGTGAAGCCCCACTTGCCATCGCACATGGGAAAAAGAGGCAAACATCGAATGCTTTATAATCAAAGGTCTAAGACCGATTTTTTTCGGTCTCTAATTAGCGTCGAGCCGTTTAGTGTCGGAATTTAGCGACCGAAATTTCGGTCGCTAATATTTTTTAGAGACCGAATTTGGGCTTTCAGAGACCGATTTTTCGGTCTCTGATACCCTGTTTTCTTGTAGTGAACAATAAATATTTATTTTAGACCGTGGTTTAAATCCCCAACTCTAGGTACGCTCAGTAGGTTCGATGTGATTTCTTTGGTCCATGGGTTCGTATGCCCATGGCATGACAATGAGTTTTTGGATAAATGACCTAAAGTAAGGTAAATGTTTAGTAATTACTCATTAAATATCTACTAAGAGATTCATAGTGAATTTCGATGAGAAATTTCTCTTGACCAACGCGTTGATATATTGTAAGCAACCCCATTTTTCGTCTTGTAACTGTACAATCCTCGTACATTTAGTGATGAAAGTATCTAAATTGCAATCAGATATGTAAATTATGGGAGTTGATATTGGCATTCCAAAAATTACTACTGGAGCTCCACTTTACAATATTTTTAGAAAGAAATTTGTATTGAATAGTGGAGTGCCAATAACACTTTTGGAGTGCCAATATCATTTACCGTAAATTATACCTCATACACATTATTCCTACATTCAATAGATGTGTCCTGCATTTAATATATTTAGTCCCGCGTTCCAACATTTGGGCCTATTTTTGGATTGAGACTTCCAGGAATGCATGGGGTTTCATGTGAAGGTTACTGGGGACTTAGAGTATAGGGTAAAATGCATCTTCGACCCCAATCTATGTCGGTTGGAGCACTTTGGTACCTAATCTATTAATATTTATACTCGAGTACCTAATCTTTGTAAATTGTGACACTTAAGTCTACCGAAGGATAAATTTGGAATATTCCCTCCGAAAAATCTGTCACATGCATTAGGCATGATTTAAATTATTTATCAAAGTGCACAAATCATCCAATGTATAGGTAGTCGGGTGCACAAAATCTCATAGGATAGGGTGCAAATTGAACATATCATGCAATGTATAGGTAGTCGATTGCACAATCTAAGTCAAATTATTCCTCTGGTGGACTTAAGTGTCATAATTTACAAAGATTAGGTACTCGAGTGTAAAAAATAATAGATTAGGTACCAAAGTGTTCTGACCGATATAGATTGGGGTCAATAATGCATTTTACCCTAGAGTATATTATATATTAGTAAAAAAAAATTTTGAGGGGTTAATTAAGTGATCGGGCAAAAGAACAGTGGCAAAACATGTGGAGAATCGTGTGATTTATTCCGGCAACAAATTCATTGAAAAGTTACGAGGATGATAAAATTTGATAATGTCATGAATAAATGTGCAAAGGCAAGACTAAATGCTTAAAATGTAGGAATGACAATGAATTCAGGTCTAACAAGTATCCGTCCCGGACCCGCCCGTTTGGGACGAGTATGAGTCCACAAAACTAGGGTCGGGTCCGAGTTTAGGTATCAAAATTCAAGACCCGGCCAGGTCCAGGGCGAGTAACGAGTCTAGCAGATTCCTGCCCCGGACCCGGACCCCCACTCGCCCTGGTTATTATAAATTATTTTATACATCTAATTATCATTTAATATTGATACGTATTAATTAATTGTATCCTCTAAAGTGCTCTTTCAAATAGCAACTTAGCTTAAGTTTTAAAAAAAAAAAAAAAAAAAAAAGAGGAAATGCAAAAAACATGTGTTTGTGAGAAATAGACAAAATAATATCAAAAAAGTAGAAGTTGACCGGGCTATCGGGTATGCCCCGGAATCGCCGGGTCCAGGTTGGGGCCGGATAATGAACGGGTTCAGGTCGGGTCCGGGTATTAACAATGCTTAACTGGGTGAGTCTTGAATTCTGCAATACCCGGCTCATACCCGCCCCATTGCCATCCCTAGTAAAATGCAGGACTCAATGTGTAAGGGAAGATATAAATTACATGACTCAAAATGTAGTTTCACAAACTTGTATGAATTTCCAGTTTTTGTCGAGTCATTGTTATATATGTCAAGCATGAATTATATGGATGAAAGGTGAAGACGGCCCCGTATGTAGGGGGATTAAGTGGCCAGAGGTTGAAGGTATGATGAAAGGGATGACCATAATGCCTGAAATAGTCCCTCCAATGAAGGCTGTGCTTCTTTGATGTGTTCAAGCTTGTCCCATATCTAACTGGACTCATCACATCTTCTGTACTGTATTTCATTTTCTCCATCAAACTTAAATCAAAGAATTCTTCAGCAACTTCTAGCATTTCCGCAATCAGCGACACATCAATCCCATGATTCACGATCTATCAATATTGATTTAGATTATTTTTTTATTAAATAAAGAAAATTTATTTAATATATATTCTTGCATGCAATCATTTCAGATGTTTCGCAAATTCAGATCATAAATGGCTGAATAATCAGATATTTCAATTATTTTTTTTAGCTAATATCATATATAATTTCATGATTTATTCCATCCCGAATTAAATGTAGATCAAAATATTGTCTTTCAAACCTAACCAATCAGTATTCAATAAAAAGTAAATTAATATCAAATAATATATTCTTCTATAAATTAAATGATTTTTTTTTAATATAATTTTGATCAGAAAATAATTTGCACCAAACATCCCCAAAAATAATTATGATCACAGAATATTTTACAACAAACATCCCCTCAATATAAAAAAGATAATCATATTTTCCAATTACTAATTAGAATGCATGACATATAGATATATGCATATATAAGAATTGACCCTGAAGAATCCCCAAAGCTCGCATGCAGAACTGATGGCCTTCACGGTGGAAATTCTAGATTCAGAAGATTCAGCGAGTCGACTCAGATCAATCACAGGAATCTCAGCATAGCTAACAGAAAAGGGGTTTGCTGATAATGGTAGAACAAACTCAGGTGGTAGCTTCATCATATCAGGAGCAGTATCAATGAGATGCTTAAAATCAATTACACTACTCATACCCTTTTGTGTTTCGTCATTGTTTTCATCACATAAAGAGATGTACATGGAGTTTCAGAGGATAGAGGCTTTAAAGCCATGGATTATTAATGAAGATTGGGAGGAAGTTTAGTGTATTATCTCTGAAGCTCTTCTCTGCAGGTTTCCTCAATGTGTGGCACATAATATACATACATATATATATTATATATACACACTAGCGTGTACGTGTATATGTTGTTTGTATGATTTTTCAAGTGATGACTGGTGGCTTGTGCATGCAAGCGCAGACAAAGTCCTCATTTGTTTCTATTTGGAGATGGCTTTATTCAATCAATGGAATTAACTTATAAAGATTGATGAAATTTAAAACAGGCATTAATATATAGGAGAAAAATTAATGCTATTTTTGTATTACACTAGCTCGTCGCGGAAAAATTCAGACGAGATCAAAATAGCCAGTCGGAATGTATTCAACATCATTCGGACTGATGACTTTAAATAAACTCAAGGACCTAGTAATGTCATAATGTGGAGAAGGCTACTCTCATTTGTCCTAGTCCTATCGTCTCTAACAACCTAAATTTTTCATGAGACGGTCATTCAGTACATTGCATCTTCAAAATGGTCTATGCACTGGCAACACGTTTTCATAAGTTTCATCCAATAGATATATTTCCGGAATGTAAATTAAACAATGCCATATGTAGAAAAACTTTGATTGATGTACACAAATAATTGTAGCACACAATATGTATGAATAGCAAATGCTACTCCACTAAAATTGCTTGTACTTCAAGTGTTTATCTCATAGACACATTCATAGAAACGTATTATACACTTGGGAAAAACTCGAAGGATTTAAGACCACCATGGATCCTCACCAGTTCTGAAATCAGTCTCAACCCATGGAACAAAAAGGACCTTCCCATCATCAAGATCAGCATGTGCCAATGCCAACGACGTAACGCCAAAAATACGGTGAACTATCAGCAACACGTTTATAACATAAATCAAAGATGAGAGCAGACGCAGCAAACCAAACAGTAGAATAGTCATGAAAACCGAACGAGAAAGTGGAATTTAGGATTTTCAGTTAAAATTCCAAGCTTTGCCTTATTAACATTCTGTTCAGTGTTGCGGATAAACTAACTTCAGATCAAAATAATTATTAGTACTATTCTGTTCATCTTCACCATCCAATTTATTCAGTACAATTAAAGGAAAGGATTCATCTTCTGTGTTTCCACAAAGCTTATGAACAACGAATAACATCGATTCTAAATACATTGTAAAATTAGAAAATTGAGTTCAACAGACCTAGCTAAGTCGTAATGTGAGGTGTGAAACCATTCAGGTATGGGATTCAAGCCCACCAGAAGGGTGTATATTTATTTGCCTGCTTAAGTAATAACTTTTTAGAGTAAATTACAGACACC
>WHWC01000182.1:0-42451 GCA_019426215.1 Buddleja alternifolia
AAGTATCCAATTCTGTTGATAATTTCTTCGTCAGGGTTCTTCAACTAGTCACCATGTGGGGATTTTGATGACGATCCTATTTTGGTTCAAAGGATAAAAAGATTCTTCAGAGCGACCTGTGAAGTTGAATCGCTCTCGGTCAAAGTCTGTTATGTTGATCACTGGTCGCCTAATATATTCAAGATGTGATTGAAGGCGCTCAAGTGAGTGAAGACCAAGATCTGCGAATCGCTCGAAGAAACTGAACTTATCAGAATTAGAGATAGCAGGGTTGTGGAGAGTGTCCTGGAAACCATCTCCATTTCAACCAACTGCTTGGTGTCACTTTCTCTAGCGGCATAGTAGAATTCAACATCTGCATTATACCCGCAGGGAAAAAAGTTGATGACACGAGGAAGAGATCCAGTTGGAGTAGGGACAAAAGCAATTTCCTCAGTTGGGATAGGGGCCACTTCTATTGACCGCTCAGCGTGAACAATCGCTTCACTGACTGGAGATGTTTCAGCGTTAGGAAGGACTTGAGTTACTTCCTTAGCGATATCCACAACTGTTGTCAAATCTACATCCACTTTAACAAGGACCTCGGAAGGTGGAGGTGCATTAGCGTCTGGGATGTTTGAACCTGATACATGCAAGTGTTTGAGAAAAGCAAGCAAAATTTTCACAGAGTAGAAATAGACAATAACAAGACTACAACGCTTACCCTGAGGACTCTTTTCGATTGTTTCAGTCGTTTTTTCTATAGGAACTTCTTCAGGCTCCGAGACTACTTCATCATCTTCAAGATTGAGGAATGAAGTAAGGGGATCAACACGAATAGGAATTTTGAATTCTTCTAATAAATTCAGAGTATACTGGATTCTATATTCGCTAAATGTTGAAAAACAATTTATCCTACTGTTAAAAAGAAGAACATAGGGAAGGATACAATACATTGTCTAAGACAAGTTCTTACCCTTATAATCACCAAGTTCTGTCGAGAGAGCACCAGCATTGGGCTCGGCGATTGGTAAGGAAGGAGAGGGAGGAGAAACACCAGATGATTCTCCAAGCATTGGTTCCTCAAGCACTGGCTTGGATGGAACGCTTGGGGATCCTCTTGGTGTGGAACGCTTGCGTGCTAATGGCACTTCTTCTTCTTCTTCTTCCTCCTAGTCTGGAACCATTACAAACGGGGGAGGGAGAGAGGGAAATTTAGGACTAGGAGATGGATATTTCTTCTTCTTAGTCTTCTTTTTCTGATTCTTTGCTGGTTTGGCTGGCTCAGCGACTTTAATAGCGATTTTCTATTTCGATCGCTTAACCACCACTTTCTCTTCCGATGATTATGATGATGATGAAGATGATGACGCTTGCTCCTCATCATCACTCCGAACAACTCCTTCAGCAAGAAGTCGCTCACATTCCTCCTTGGGAACAGATGTTCCACCCCGTCGTTTGGGTTTCAGCAACTCGACAATCATCTTCTTGCCATAAAACTTAAGCGCTGGGACCTTCTTTCCAGCGGTGTTGACGAAACCGCTAGTGCTTAACAATAAACTTAAAATAATCCCATAAGGCTTGGGATTAACAAATTTTTCCATCGCTGCCTTAAAGCGATTAAAGACATACAGAGACCAGTTGATCTTCAACTTGGTCAGAATAGCAGTCATCATCTTGTACTGGATGTTGGAGACATTGTCAAAACTGCTATCCTTCATTCAATCATCTTGAAGCAGATGTCAGCTAGAATGACATATTCCCCTTTCATGTCATTCTTCTTGAAGTTGGCCTCATAAGCAGCATCCACTTCATTCTTTTTCACCAGTTCCCAGATCTTGATGGCATCACTAAGAGTTACTTTTTCAACTTCTCCACCATCGTTGGGCAGTTGCAGTAGGGAAGATAATAGTTGAGGAGTTAGAACGAAGGTTTCTTTGGCAAAAGGAAAGACGCAGGAAATAGAATTTCCATCGTCTGAAATCTTAGCATGTTTAAAGAAGAACAGGGTTTCTTCATCATGAAGGTTGGAATGGGAGGTCAGAATGTTTCTTAGACCTGATTCTTGGATGAGAAGAAGATTGTTCCTCAAAGGAAAGTTTTGATTTTTGAAGAGATATTCCTAGTTTACCAAGAATCCGGCATTGGCTGTCACTGGTTTCTCAGTTTAGGCAGATTTTTCGGTGGTAGTTTTGGAAGATTTTGGTGGCGCCATTGATGAAGGTTTGAAGCTTTTAAGTTAAAAGAAATATTTTTTCCTTGAGAGAGAGTTTTTACAGCAAAGAGTTTGAAAGAGATAAAGCTTTTCTGTAAAATTATAGAGGGTTTAAATAGAGGCAAAAAAATAACTCTTCAATAGCCTAGATAAATGCCATGTATCAAGAAATTAATTTTGGAAATAACAAAAATTAAATCTCAACTGTTTAGTCATAAAGACGGATCTAGAAAGGTGCGGTAAAATGGGTTAACTGCTGTGAAATATAAAACTTTGGAGTTCGCCGTTACTTTTTCAAAATCGTTTGAAATTTTGAAAATGTTCAGCGTGAGTTGCACGCGCCTAATGGTACACTGACACGTACCCAGACATGCACAATTACTGAACCGCCTATTTATAGGAATCATTAATCGTCAGTTTCATTAAACGCTAAGTAATTTTTGGACTTATCCACACGCTACCTCTTAGCGATGAAAACAATACATGAATTTCAGAAAAAATTACTTAGTGTTTGAGTGAGAATATTCTTAACGTTGAAGTCTTTAATAAAGTTCAATTGCTTTGAAAAGACATTTTCATTTAATTTTGTCATGCATAACAGATAAACGCTAATGATCAATGCACATAATTTTGAAATTAATTTTTGATCATAGACGCTTATTGATTTTAATAAGTAAAATTTTAAAGTTCCCCCTAAAATTGATAACTCATTTCAAATTTGAAAGACACTTTAGACATAAATTTGAAGTGGATTCTCCCTATATTATATGCCTATAAAAGATACGATGCTTTATGATTAAGTGTTTAAATCAATCATACCTAGTTCACTTCTTAAAGTGAGGAAACGTTGTTCGTTGAGCGCTTTGGTGAAAATATCTCTAGTTGTTTGTCAGTACCAATGAAATGCATGGAGTTATCTTTCTTTTGAACATGGTCACGCAAGAAATGGTAGCGAATGTCAATGTGTTTAGTTCTGGAATGAAGGACTAGATTTTGGGTCATAGCTAAAGCGCTTTGGTTATCACAATGGATTGGGGTAGGACCTAAGATTGTTCCATAATCTCTAAGTTGTTGCCTCATCCAAAGGATTTGTGCACAACAGCTTCCAGCAGCTACATATTCTGCCTCAGCGGTAGAAGTCGCTATGGATTATTGTTTCTTACTGTACCACTAGTACTTTTTCTATCTATTTTGTATCCTGCAAATTTTGTGTATGAATAACTAATTAGTTCAAAAGAAGAGTCCCTTGGATACCATAAGCCCACATTTTATGTGTCTTTTAGGTATTTAAGGATTCTCTTGGTAGAATTTAAGTCTGATTCTTTACGATCAGCTTGAAAACGTGCACACATGCACACCGAAAACATAATGTCAGGTCTACTAGCTGTAAGATAAAGAAGTGATCCAATGATACCTCTATAGTTAGTGATATCAATTTTCTTCCCACTTTCATCTTTATCTAACTTAAGCGTTTGGCTCATTGGAATTTTTGAAGATGATGCATTTTCCATACCGAATTTCTTAATCATATCTCTTGTATATTTAGCTTGGTTTATAAATATGCCATTAGGGAGTGGTTTAACTTGTAATCCTAAGAATAAAGTTAATTCACCCATCATGCTCCTTTCAAATTGATCTTACATCATTTTCGAAAATTTCTCACACAATCGCTTATTAGTAGAACCAAATATACTATCATCAACATACATTTGGACTAAGAGAATATCTTCATTATGGGTAATTTTAAATAACGTTGTATCAACGCTGCCTTTTGAAAAGCCTTTACTTATAAGGAAGATAGAGAGAGTGTCATACCATGCTCTTGGTGTTTGTTTAAGGCCGTAAAGTGCCTTATCCAATTTGTAGACCATACTTTTCCCATGGTTGTTGATGAATCTTGATGGTTGCTCCACATAAACTTCTTCTTGGAGTTTACCATTCAGGAAAGTACTCTTCACGTCCATTTGGTATACTGTGAACTTAGTGAATGCGGAAAACACTAGGAACATCCGAATCGATTCAAGACGGGCTACTGGGGCATACGTCTCATCAAAATCAATACTCTCTTTTTGGCAATAACCTTGAGCGACTAATCTGGATTTGTTTCTTATAACAATGCCATCTTCATCCATCTTGTTCCTAAAACCCATCTCGTTCCAATAACTCCTTGGTGAGTTGGTCTTGGTACTAGCGTTTAAACCTTACTTTTCTCAAATTGGTTAAGCTCTTCCTGCATCGCTTCTACCCAACTTGAATCACTGAGCGCTTCATCCACTTTATTTGGTTCCATTTGAGATAGACAACTTGCGAACACGGCCCCATTGATTGTAGCGGCCCTAGTTCTAACAGGTGCTCCTATATCTCCAATTACTAGCTCTGGTGGATGATCTCTAAGCCATTTATGATCTGGTTGGAACGGGTTGAGAGATTCTTGATTATCAATCGCTTGACCCTCATTTGTCTCTTGCACAGTCGCTACATCATTCACAGTTCCAATTTGCTCTTGATGATCATTCTCTTCATGACCATCAGCGACTTTTACAGTATCATCATTGACAACCTCACGAGTAATCTTAGGATTGGGCACAAAGATCTCATCATCCTCATCATCATCATTATCATCACCAAGATTTATTTGTGACGCTTGTTGGGCAATATCTTCAATTCCTACATCATCAGGATTAACCTTACTCGGTTCTTGGTTAACATCATCAAACACAACATGAATGGATTCTTCCACCTTCGATTTGATCTTATTTAGCATGCGAAAACCCTTTCCATTCTTGGCATAGTCTAGAAAGATTCCCTCATCCGCTTTAGGATCAAATGTCTTTAGACTTTGGGATCCATTGTTATGAATGAAACATTTTGAACCAAATATATGAAAATATGAAACGTTGGGCTTACGTCCCTTCCACAACTCATACGGAGTCTTCTCATGTTGCTTGTTGATTATACATTGGTTCTGAGTGTAGCAAGTGGTGTTGATAGCTTCGGCCCAAAACCTTTGAGGTAGCTTGGATTTTGCTAACATCGTCCTAGCTGCTTCTTTAAGCGTTCTATTCCATCGCTCGGCAACTCCATTTTGTTGAGGTGTTCTAGGCGCAGAATACTCATGGAGTATTTCAAAATCTGTACAAAACTTCTCAACAAATTGGTTAGTAAATTCAGTTCCTCTATCGCTTCTAATTCTCATCACCTTTAAATCTTTTGAGGTTTGTAATTGACGAATTAGCACTATGAGCTTGACACTAGTTTCATCTTTGGTGGCTAGAAATTCTACCCATTGTAGTGAGAGAAATCATCAACTATTACTAGCGAATACTTTTTACCACTAACATTCATGATTTGAATAGGACCAAACAAATCTAAATACAACAGTTCAAGAATTCTAGAAGTAGATAGGCATAGTTTCTTCTTAAAAGATGATTTAACTTGTTTAACCATTTGACATGCATCACATAAATGAATTTTTTGAAAGGAACCTTTAGGTAATCCCTCTACTAGATTTAGCGATATTAACTGAGAGATTGCTTTAAAGTTGAGGTGATTCATTTTTCTATGCCATAACCAACCCAATTCGTTTTGACTCTTAGCAACAAAGCATGTGGGGTTGTTATCAATTGTTGAATCCCAATCCATTAAATATACATTGTTTGTTCTTTTTCCTCTTAATTTAGTAGACTTAGTCTTAGCGTCGTTAACATAGCAACAGTCGCTTGAGAATTTGACTTCAAAGCCTTTATCACAAAATTGACTAATGCTTAATAAATTATGCTTAAGACCCTCAACATAATATACATCACTAATCATGATGTTCCCCCTATGCATGATACCTATACCTTTGGTTTTACCTTTGGAGTTATCATCGAATATAACTTGAGGACCATTAGTTGCACGATAGTTGACCAAAAGATCTTTTGAACCAGTCATGTGCCTTGATGACTCATTATCAATGTACTAAACTGAAGTATCGGTGTTGGCTCTAGGTACCTGCATTTAAAGGGCAGTTCTAATTCTTCTTAGGTACCCAGTTTGTCTTGGGTCCTTCAATGTTAGTGACTTTAATTTGAATTAAAACTTTCGGAACCCATATTTGCCTTGTCTTAATGACGGGAGATTGGCCTTCTTGGGTTTCGGTTTGTGTTGTGTGTGATTTTTAGGTATATAGTAATACCCTTGATTATAATAGTAATCATAGTCATAATCATAATCATCATAGTATCGATAATATGATCTAGATCTTAGAGGATAGTCGCTTTTGGCGATTGACGCTTAGTGTTTGATTCACTTGTAGATGGTTTATCCTTAGCCTTTTGAGCGTTTGTATGAACCTTCTTCTGTGAATCATTCACTTTTGACTTCTCCTTATTGCCTGAGTTGGTATTGACCTTCTCATTTGGCCTCTTACCATTGTCCTCGGGTTCATTCAGCGTTTGACTGTTTGAACTCTTCTCAACAAAGAGTACACCTTTTCCTTTGTTGATTGCCGTAATCGTAGACGCTTTTGATTTTTGACCAAATTTATCACAACCTAAACCGGTCTTTTCACTAAAAAATCTGGTTACCTCAATCACATTATCTAGGTTTCTTAAAGCTTTGGATAATGATGAGACAAGTTGCTCTGATTTGGCAAGTTTAGAGATCAATTCAGCTTCTCTCTTGACTATTACATCAATATCACTTTTTAATTGAGTAATTTCACTCTCAAGCGATTGATTCTTCTCAATGCATTGTTGTTGAACTTACAACTCTGCCTTGAGCGTCATTCTATAACTTGTGAACGATGAAATGATATCGAAGTGATTTTGATATATCTTGGCGGCATCTTGACAATCTTTGTAATACTCAGTTACTTTGTCAAGTAGTTCATCATAAGAAAGAGGATGAGACAATTCAGTGTTTACCGTAGATAGCGAGTCATCAGACGCTTTTTCATCTCTTGCCATAAGACAAATTAACACCGAGTCATTTGTTGGCTCATCATCACTGCTTTCATCTGATGATTCCAAATCCTCTTCAGGTGCAGAGAATGGTTCAGATTCCGCTAGCAAACCTTGTTGGCGAAGGTTGCTCCTGAATTGATTTCTATCCGCATAATATTGCCTTGTGGGCTTAGATACATTTGGATAAGGGCAATTTACCTGGTAGTGCCCTGGTTTCCTGCAATTGTAACACAAATTAGTTTTCATTTTTTGTTCAGTGGTTAATCACTTGGAAATTGTTGGTGATGAAACATTTTGTACTAGAGACGGAGGCGCTTGGTATTGAACTGGCGCTGGAGGCTAAGGAGCAGAATACACTGGCGCTTGATACTGCGGTGCTGGTGCAGAGGGAGGGCTTTGAAATGATGTCTGTCAACTAGGGTTTCTCTTTTCGTATCTTAGAAATTCTTGAATTTCTTGACTAATAATGCCATTTCCTTTTCCTCATTCGATTCTGTCACTTTCACCTCATTGACTGTCTTTCCCTTGTTCTTAGTGGTAGCTATCAGGGCTCTTGATTCAGTCGCTGATGTAGAAGTTGTTGTGTCGCTGACTTCTCCTAGTTTAAACTCAAATGCCTTCAACTCTGAAAATACATGTTCCGGAGTTAGAGTTTCCAACGTGTGTGATTCTCTCATGGCAACCGTCTTGATCAAATACTTGCTTGGAAGACTTCTGAATATCTTGTTGACCATTTCCTTGTTGATCAACTCCTTGTCTAGTGATGCTAACTCTATGATGAACAAAGTGAACCCTGCGTCCAATTGTTCTAGCGTCTCGTTGTTCTGCATCTTAAAATGCTCAAATCTTTGCATGGCTATGGAGAGCTTGTTCTCCTTCATCTGTGCTGAACCTTCACATACTATAGCCAACTTATCCCATATTTCTTTTGAAGTCTTACATTGCTTGATTTTGTTGAACAATTCATCATTGTCTTCTAACGCTGAGTAGAGAGCGTTTCTTCCAACATTATCTAGATTTGCTCTTTTCCGATCTTCTGGCGTCCATTCTAACTTGGGCTTCTCGACATAACCATCTGGAGTAGCCTCAGTAGCTCCAGGGGCTCTAGTTAACTTTCTTGATCTGAATGGGGCCATCCGTAATTACACCACACGTCTCATTATCAGATGAACATAAATATACAAATGCTCTAAGTTTCCATGAATCATAGTTTGATTCAACCAACTTAGGCATCTTGTTAAAAGCCATGATATGAGATTAAAATAAATAAAGCGACTAAGTTTAGAAAAATGGATCTAAGCAAGTAGTTATGCTCGAAAATGCTTAGGTTTCTTCTTTATCGCTTGAGTGCTTAGAGCGCTTGATTCATAAGTCCTGAAACAGTCCATAGCGATTGGCAGTCGCTTAAGACAAAATTTTCATCTTCGCTTGACTTCAGACGCTGATATTCAACTTCATCTCTAATAGACTTACCTAGAATTCTACTAGCGACTTAGTATCCAATATTTAGTCTAAAATCTACAAAAATAAAAATTACAAGCCTAGCAAGATTACAAACTTTTCAAACGCTTATACAATTGTTCTATGAAAACATAAACTTACATTCTTTTGGGGTCTAAAATAAAATCCTATCTTGTCATCCTCAAAACATCTAACATGAAATTTCCTTAGAACTTTCCTTGTCAAAGCAAGTGTCGTACGAGTTGAATCTAAACGCCCAATTTAGATTCCTTAACTCGCGAACCGTGTTTATAAGATCAATCATTTAACTCCACCAATGCTTCAACTTATCAAATAAGAAGTGGTGAGTACACCTTGATCTTAAGAACCTATTTGTTCAATACATTCAATGCCACAATTAGATTTATAAGAACGAACTCAATCCTAATAATAACGTTCATACAATATAAATAAAATGCCCTCTTAAATCTAATTCCTCAATGGCATAGAGGGCATAACACCTAACAGTTTAGTAGGCGGAGCGTTGTCCCACGTGCCTCGGGAGATGGAACACCGGTGGCCCGTAATGATAGATTTGCGGTATAAAAGATAATGATTTATTTGCGTATATGGATATGAAAGGGACAGAGGTAGATTCAGAGACAATGGCCATTAACTTAAGCGACGTGGCACCGTGCATGCGGATCTATAGAGTCTGTGGCACCTATATAATTATTTCATTTTTTCTTTATTCTAGGTTTCTCATTGGAAGACATAATTTTTTTTTTAGAAAAAAATACGAGCATGTATGCAGCATGAGTAATATCTATGTGCAATAATAAAATGAAAAATGAATTTATTACCTATTTAAATATCTATTAAATGTGTTACACTTTGAAAACGAACTATTTTACATCTTACTACCTCAATTTAAAGATCTATCATATAAATTATGCCTTTCAAGATGACCCAATTTTTCCTTTTACTTGCTCTACGATTGGGTATCGAACAAACGTATGAGTAAACCAACTCCTACGTATGCCCTAGGCGCCCAGAAGTGGAGGTATAATTTAGTTTGGGTACTCTGCCATGTACACCACTGTTTGAATGTGCGAATGTTAATAATCACAGTTGCCCCGCATAGCTTAAGCTATAATTAAGGTGCTTTACCCTTGTAATGAATGGACTACAGTTTTGGGTTCCATATTAACGATCATGTATTTAGGGGGGCGTGATGGCCTTAATTGAGTCTCTTTATTTTATGTTATTTTGCTATTTCGCAATTTTATGCGCTTTGAAACGTCCCTTAATTAGTTGCAAAATATATTCATGCTCTCTCCTCTCTTTCAAGAGATGTGTATATATACTCCTACACAACGTGGGCTGAGAAAGGGGATAGTTTTTTTAATGAATTGAATATTCCAAGAGGCGAAATTGAATTATATTAATGGTTTACAATGAAATAAACGGTTGCCAACCTTGTTGCAATGGAATGCACACTTTACTGTATATCAATACTTTAATCGATGGCTTATCTTATGTTCTTCTTCTTCTTTGCTAGCGTAATGACCTGATTCTCCAAGGTGGTATTTGTATTTAGTACATTAACGTTAGAACACAATAATCTTGATGAATCTATAGACTGTTTACTTTGGCATGTTGCAATTGACTGTGAAGGTCAAATTTACTGGCTAAAATAATAACCAACGGAAGGTCATCTTTGGCAAATTGAAACGGTGTAATTTTGGTGTGACTTATAAGTTATTCAACGTATGATCCTTAAATGAATTAGTAGAGAAGTGCATACAAATATAGCAAAACATAAATTTGAGCATGATTTAATCTAACCTTCATCTGTTCTTATTACTTTTAAACTTGCAATGTAAAATAATGAGTATGCATTGTACAATGCACTTGGTGTATTAATAAATATAATATGGCTCCTAACATTATATTAATATATGTGATATGCAAAAAGTGCTCTCAGTATGTACATTGCTATGCTGTGCGGATCCTTCCTCGATGTCCATAGGGCTATTTGGGCAATCATCCTCGCTCGAAACTTCAAGGGTGGGAGGTTCATAACCGCTTATCTCCGGCACATTAGCTTCAAAAATCTCTCTGAGCCGAAGCCAATCGGGATCTCCAACTTCTCGATAAGCCTTTGACAATGGAAATTCCTGCATTATAAATTTAATCATTACCTTACCTCTTAACTGCATAATGTAGGGAGTGACATCACATCGGATCAAACATTGTGCAGATACCTACCTTAGATCATCGACTTCACATCTCATCTGACACAATGATTTTGTTGTCACTTTTATTGTGGAGTGCAAAGTTACATTTTGCTAAGTGCTTGAACAAGGTGTACCTTTGTCTTAAGAAAATGAAACGGTGTATGCAATATTCAAAACTGAATGTCCTTTGAAACTGTTCATTCACGCGACCGCATGCCATTAAAATCGCGCTGGTGGGTCTTGAGCTTGGAAACATGCCCTTTACATGCTTCCGCCAGGAGCTCATCGATGAAGACCGTGTCCACCTCCCTCGTCCAGTGCTTGGTATACAGATACTAACTTTGTACAAATTGAGAATATGTCATCATCATTTAATTGACGTCTCTTTAGAAATATAGGCTCAAGCCACTTGTTGCATGGGATAGTTGGCAGCCACTTCTTCTTTATCTTCGTCCTCACACATCTTGTATTGAAATCATAGCATTGATTGTTGAGATCAGTGAACAGACGCTTGTACAGAAGCATGGAGCTATATCATTAAAGTGACAATACATCGAATATTTTTCCAAAGATGACTATTCGTGTCATGAGATGCGCTGAACGAATTCCTCTTAGTGTGTGTTAGCCTACGCATTTGTTGATGGAAGTGCTGAGAGTAGATGAAACGCTTGAGTGTTTCCATATATATCCAATTTAGGTGCTAAAATACATTGGTGACCAACTGCGATTGATCTACATCCCACTTGCAGCGTAAACCCCTCGCCTTTTTTCATTGTACCCCTACCCTTTATGAACCCGTATACTCAGCGCTGGCGGCCTTAAGTGCTTTTAATATCTATTCTGTCACGATGCATAAATACCATCAACCCAGTGAATTGTGCCATGTCAATGAGGACATGGACATGTATTCCAAATAGTCGAGTTTTTGCTCAATATTATCCTTTTTGTTACTATTGTCTTCCGTATCAACTTTACCAGTGAGGTTGGCAATGCATCTTATCCCATATTAACATTAAAATCATATGATTGCTGGTCTCAGAGTGACTGCACTGACAATTGATATTTCCCGATTTACGTGAACCTCCGATGCTTGAAGGCTAACAAGGACACTTCGCTTTGTCACATACTCCATTCCATTAGAAAACATGAATATTCATAATTAGAAATTATCCTTTAGTTATTTTGGTATAATACAATGTTGTATTATCATTTTCATTTTTCGTGTGATTTGACTCAGAATCTGTTGACACAATAATCGCAACCACATTACAACTCTCAAAACAACATACAGAGTTCACCTTTACAATGACAATAGTTATGTAGCAGAAGTTTATTCGATATTCAAACTCTAAAGTACAACCAGTAGAGACCGAATTTGTGTTGATAAAGCAGCAATATACTAATATTTAAACCAAATATTAACACAACGACTTGAAAATTACAATAGTGGTTAAAAAATTAATGCAAATAGTAGTTGCTCACGAAAATATATCATCAATCTTTACTTTGTCTTCAGTTTCCAGATTATCGTACATTTTATTGGCGGTGGTGCAGTTGTGACTTGATGGATTTGATATAATTTCTGTTGGTAGATTTTATTGCTAAATCAGAAGTTTGAGTAGATAGTAGAGCACGAAAATAAAAATAGTTCCAAATAATAAAACGAAATTCGTTGCTTATATGTGTATTGACCGCAGGCTTCCAAAAGCTAAGGAACTCTGGGGACAAATTTGATCAAAACTGGTCCGCTTGTTTCATTAAGTACTTAACTTGATTATAACTGTGAGAGTTGCTGCTTGTATTCCCTTTGACTTCGTTGGAAAAAATCGTGCGAATAATGGTCATCTGAGAATAATACGGACAATATATGAAAGTAGAAATGGTTATCCTCCTCAGAGTTATGTTCGTATTGAGATCTGTTAGGAAATTTCATGTTAGATGTTTTGATGATGACAAGATAGGATTCAATGTTAGACCCCAAATAAAATGTAAGTTTATGCTTTCATAGATCATTGTATAAAGCATTTAAAGAGTTTGTAATTGTGTTTAGGCTTGTAATTTTTATCCTCATAGTTTTTAGACTAAGTCTTAGCGACTGAATCAATAATAGAATTCTAGGTGAGTCTATTTGAGAAGAAGTTGAAGACCAGCGTCTGAAACCAACCGAAGATGAAGATTCCTTCTTAGCGCCTGTCAAACGCTAAGAGACCGCAGTTCAGGATTCATGAATCAAGCGTTCAAATACTCAAGCGACTGATAAGAGGCATTTTTACGTGTTTTTAAGCCCCTTTGCGTTTACGTCTTAGGTTCATTTATCGCTTGATTCTTGCCACATGTGCGTTTAATTCGTGCATTAAGTGATTTCAGGTCTTAAATGGATACAATCAAAGAACGGGATGAAAAATGACGTATAAAACAAGTTTAGGCCAAATTGCTATGCACCCCTACGCCTAGGCGCCATCTTACCCACGCCCGGGCGCCGTATCAGCACCACTTTCCACGTTCCAGCGCTTTTTCCGTATGTTTAGAGAACGAATTGGATGAAGTTTCCTTCTACAAAGTTGTAGAACTATGTGTTAGCTTCAAATGAGGACTTGAATCATCCAAATCGGAGTTTTGTGAAGAGAGTTATGAAGGAAATACAATTACTGCGCCAGATAGAGGCAAATACTCCCAACATTCTGATTTGGGCGCCCGAGCGCCATAAATCCCGCGCCTAGGCGTGGCCACATCCGAGATTTGATTCCTTTCAGCCAAAAGATCATCATTTGATGGGGGAATGGAACATTTAAAGCCAAGAGGTCATCCCATGTATGGGGGGGATGTCATAAGTATGTTTCTTACTAGATCTACTTTAGGGAATTTTATACTACTCACTTTAAGAGTAGTGGAGGGGACACTAAGGGGGACATACACATGAGGAGCTGATTTGTGGTGGTCTTCTTAAGGAATTGAGGGAGCAATTGACCGATCACATCTAGAGGAGGAGAGAGAGAGAGGCATTTTGGCCATCACTTTTCACTCATCATCATTCATCACCATTTCTTCATCACTTTTGAAGGGGAACAAAGAGAGAGGAGCTAAGGATTGAAGATCAAGAGCAAAGATCCATCATCAATCAATTGAGGGAGTTTTAATTATTTGCATTTACATGTTTATTTCCATGAGTATGTATATGTTTGTATTAGATTTTCTTAAGGCTTTGATGAGAGGCTAATATTGTAGAACTAAGGCCATGTGAAGGCCAAATTTATGAATCAATATATGTGAAGTTGCTCTTTGTATTAATTCTCCTATTGCTTTGTGTGTTAATTCTATGCTTTTATTCCAATCATGTGTTTGATCACCATATGCTTGCTATCTTGCCTAATCTAGTTGTTCGAGAGAAAATAGATTAGGGTGCAAGAGAATTAACACATCATCCGAAACAAATGAGGGATTGCCCTAGAAATAGGTAAAGATTCCCGGGTGTTGTTAGCCGGATTCGTTCGGGGAAGCTCTAGAACGTTAATGCGTGATTTTTGATTAGATTCTCGGATAGACATATTTAGAGAACCGTCAATTAATCATAGGATTATTATGTGCCGAGACATCGGGTAATAGTTAATTTAGGAGTTTCCACCAAAGCAATAGGAGTCTAATAATTCGAAGAGTAGCTCATATATATTGACGAGTAGATTCGGTTGTAGCATGTGCCTTAGTCATTTTATCATACGTGAGATTAAATCTATAGTACGTTTCTCTTTGGTTCGTTAATTGCTTAATCTTTTTCTTGCACTTTACTTTAATTGTCTTATCTTTTATCGAAAATCATGAACTAGAATTCAAGTCCTTGTGGTTCGACAACCCGGACTTTTTGTCCACTTATTATACACACGTCTAGTGCACTTGCTATTATAGCACGTTAGCTTTTAGCGTGTCAAGTTTTTGGCGCCGTTGCCGGGGACTTGTTTATTTTAGTTTACATTTTTAATAATTCTTAGTTTTCGTTCATTTCTTGATTTTCTTTTATTTTCGTGATTAGTCTAATTTTGTTCTTGTATTTAATTGTTAGGTTCTTGAGGTGCATGACCCGCTCCTCAAACAAGCCTCTATACGAGTTGGAGCCCGAAATTGAACGAGTTCTTAGGACTAGTAGGCGAGCAAGAGAAATGGCCAATAATCTCAACCAAAACCCAAATGGAAATTTCCCGGACATGAACTCACCGGAAACTAGGGAGTGGTTACAAGGTGTTCTACAAGCCATGCAAGCGGTACCTCCTCCACAACTCCCGTCGGTTCGGGGTAGCTTACCACCTAGGGTCCATACCATTCCGGGGCCCGTAGTCGTGCCTAATTTCTTCACACCAAACTACCACATTCCGGCTCACATTTTTAATATGGTGCAAGGAGATCCTTTCTATGGAGAACCACACGAATCACCACACGCTCATTTGGAAACCATAGATGAGGCTCTTGTGACCATTCAATATCACCCACGTGATCTTGATGCGATTCGTCTAAGAGTCTTCCATTTCTCATTGAAGGATAGGGCGACAACATGGTACAAATCCTTACCTCCACAATCTATTACAACATGGAGTGAGTTGGTCGATGCCTTTTTAAATAAATTCTTTCCACCCTCAAAAATCAATGAGCTACGGAGTAATATAAAAGGGTTTAGGCAAAGGAGCAATGAATCTTTAGCCGAGGCTTGGGCTAGATATAAGGGCATGCTCCGTAAATGTCCCGATCATAATTTTGGGTTGAATGAACAAGTACTCCATTTCTATGATGGGGTTAGGTCACGTATTCGGCATAGACTCAACGCGGGTGCGGGAGGAGATCTCCTTGGGTTAGACTGTCAAAGTGTATGGGACAAAGTCGAACAGTTGGCCCGAGAAGACGAGCTTTACCCCGACGATGAAGAGGCCTCATCCTCTAAAAAGGTTGCTTGTATTGAGGAAGTAGTACTCTTGGAACCGGAGGTTGGCAATGTTAATTATGTGGGGAATCAAAATAAACCTCGGGTGAACTTTCATATACCCGAGAATTTTCCAAAAAGGCCCAACCCCGCACAGAACGCACAACCGGGGATCTATCAAGCTCCACGACCACCCTTCAATAACCCACCCCCGAGGCAAGGCAATTTCAATGGACAAGGTCAAGGTCAAGTGCAAATGCGACCTCCCACAATCGATGAGAAACTGGATGCTCACATGAAAAAGTCCGATACATCTTTCAACGAACTTCGGAGTATGATAAAGGATATGTGTATGGAGATGAAGGATTTGCGAACACAAGTAGGGCAACTTTCTAATGCGGTTAACGGTAGAGCCCCGGGGACTCTCCCAAGCGACACGGAAAAGAACCCGAAGGCCCAATGCAATGCCATAGCCTTGAGAAGTGGCAAACAATTGGAGAATGACACTGCCAGTACATCCGCGCCCGAGCGCCCAGAACTGCACGCCCAGGCGCCAGCAGATCCGCGCCTAGGCGCCGATACACGCGCCCAGGCGCCAACCACAAACCTGCCAGATGCAAACTCTCTGCATCCCGCGCCCGAGCGCCCAGACATGCACGCCCAGGCGCCAGCAGATCCGCGCCTAGGCGCCGATACACGCGCCCAGGCGCCGCCCACTGTTTTTGTGGGTTTTCATCCGTCTAATCCAACGCTTTCTCCCCCTATCGAAGTTCGTCTCCCCTTCCCAAATGCTCACAAAAAGAAGAAAAAGGAGATGGATCCGAGCTTTCTTCGAATTTTGGCAATCCTTCGGGAAGTGAGAATTAATATTCCGTTTATTGACGCCATTCTCCAAATGCCGAATTATGTGAAGTTCTTCAAGGACATACTCTCCAACAAGCAGAAGTGGGAAGAGAATGAGACGGTGTGCCTCACGGAAGAATGCTCCGCCGTATTACTCAATAAATTGCCAACTAAGCTCCAAGATCCCGGGAGTCTCACAATCCCATGCACAATTGGATCCCTATCATTCAAGAAGGTGTTATGTGACTCGGGGGCCAGCATCAATCTTCTTCCATACTCACTGTTTAAAAAGCTAGGCCTTGGAAATCCCAAGCCGACCTCAATGAGCCTTCAACTAGCCGACCGATCGATCAAGAGGCCCAAGGGGATAATCGAAGACGTTATTGTCCAAGTCGACAAGTTTTATTTTCCCGTTGATTTCGTAGTACTCGACATGGAAGAAGATGTGGAGGTACCATTAATCCTAGGGAGACCATTCCTAGCCACGGGTAAGGCGGTAATTGACATTGCTAATGGTAAGCTTACCTTGAATGTGGGCGATGACAAAGTTACCTTTGATGTTTACAAAGTCCTTAAACATCCTATTGATCATGACTCGTGTTATCGAATTGATACATTTGACCATTTGATTGTTGAGTATTTACAGGACAATACAATTGAAAATTCTCTCGAACAGAGTCTTATGAAATCCATGCAAGTGGACTCGGAGAAAGATGATCTAGTGGAAAAGGTTCTAAGCTTGGAGTACAAATCTTCCTCTCATTCGGGAGGATTCATCAAAGTTGATAGATCATTGTCAGGATCACCTCGCCCATCTATTGAAGAACCCCCCTCTCTCGAACTCAAACCCCTCCCCTCCCACCTTAAATATGTGTACTTGAACGATGACGAAACACTCCCATTGATCATTTCCTCATCTCTTTCAGGATCACAAGAAGAGCAATTAATGACGGTGTTGAGATCTCACAAACGGGCTTTTGGGTGGAAACTTGCGGACATCAAAGGCATTAGTCCAGCGATATGTATGCACAAAATACTTATGGAGGACTCCACCAAGCCTACACGCCAACCCCAAAGGAGATCAAACCCACAAATCCAAGAGGTAGTAAAGAAGGAAGTGATTAAACTGCTCGACTCAGGTATAATCTATCCTATTTCTGATAGTGCGTGGGTGAGCCCTACCCAAGTGGTGCCTAAGAAAGGGGGGATAACGGTAATTGAGAATGCGAATAATGAGCTTATCCCAACTCGTATAATTAGTGGGTGGCGTGTATGTATAGATTACCGTAAGTTGAATGATGCCACACGTAAGGATCATTTCCCCCTCCCCTTTATTGACCAAATGCTTGAACGATTAGCCGGGCATGATTTCTATTGTTTTCTAGATGGTTACTCCGGCTATAATCAAATTGCCATAGATCCTGAGGACCAAGAGAAAACCACTTTCACTTGTCCTTATGGCACATTTGCTTATAGAAGGATGCCATTTGGCTTGTGTAATGCCCCGGCCACTTTTCAAAGATGCATGATGGCTATTTTTCATGATATGGTTGAAGATTTCCTTGAAATTTTTATGGATGACTTTTCTGTTTTCGGAACAACTTTTGATATTTGTCTTGCTCATCTAAATGTTGTGCTTAAACGTTGTGAAGAAACCAACCTTGTTTTGAATTGGGAAAAATGCCATTTAATGGTCCGGGAGGGGATTGTACTTGGCCACAAGATCTCTCAAAAAGGGATCGAAGTGGACCAAGCCAAGATTGAGGTCATTGAAAAACTTCCCCCGCCCACATCGGTAAAAGCTGTTAGGAGTTTCCTCGGGCATGCTGGTTTCTATAGGCGATTCATCTTGAATTTCTCTAAAATTGCGAAACCGTTGTCTAATTTGCTTGTTAAAGATGCACCTTTTGATTTCAATTCTTCTTGTATGCAGGCCTTTCTTGATTTGAAGGAACGCTTAGTTTCCGCCCCTATCATGTCATCCCCCGATTGGAGCTTACCATTCGAATTGATGTGTGATGCGAGTGACACCGCGGTTGGAGCGGTCCTTGGCCAAAGGAAGGAAAAGGTATTTCGAACCATTTACTATGCTAGTAAAACTCTTAACGATGCACAATTGAATTATGCCACCACGGAAAAAGAATTACTCGCCATAGTCTTTGCATTCGATAAATTCCACTCTTACCTCGTGCTAAACAAAGTGATAGTTTACACCGATCATTCGGCTTTAAAATATTTGCTTGCCAAGAAAGATGCTAAACCAAGACTCCTTAGGTGGATTTTGTTACTCCAAGAATTTGATTTAGAGATAAAAGACAAGAAAGGCACCGAAAATGTAGTAGCCGACCACCTCTCACGATTAGAGCTAGTGAATGATCCGTTAGATGAGACACCAATTCGTGAGGAATTCCCAGATGAACACCTCCTTGCTATTTCTGAAAAAATTTCACCTTGGTATGCTAACTTTGCCAATTACATTGTTACGGGCCGTCTTCCCCCGGATATCACTTTTCATCAAAAGAAGAAATTTCTATCTGATGTAAAGCAATATCTTTGGGACGAACCCTTTTTATTCAAAGTTTGTGCAGATGGTTTAATTCGACGTTGCATACCCGAAACGGACGTGCATGCTATCCTATCTCATTGTCATGATATGGCGGTAGGTGGCCATTTTGGGCCTTCCAAAACGGTAGCTAAGATCCTCCAATCAGGTTTCTTCTGGCCTACTCTTGTTAAAGATGCACATCATTATGTCAAATCTTGTGATCGCTGTCAACGAATGGGGAACATCTCTAAACATCATGAAACGCCCTTAAATAGCATGTTAGAGTGTGAGTTGTTTGATGTATGGGGTGTGGATTTCATGGGCCCTTTCCCCAGTTCTTGTTCAAATAAATATATCCTTGTTGCGGTAGACTATGTCTCCAAATGGGTGGAAGCCGTGGCCTTGCCTACTAATGATGCTCGGGTTGTCACTCGTTTTCTGAAGAAACATATTTTTACTCGATTTGGAACTCCCCGAGCCATCATTAGTGACGGGGGCACCCACTTCTGCAACAGGCAGTTTGAACTTTTATTGACCAAGTACGGGGTGAAGCATAAAATTTCGACCCCATACCACCCACAAACTAGTGGCCAAGTGGAGGTCTCGAATAGGGAGATTAAGCGTATTTTAGAAAAAACTGTCAACGCATCAAGAAAGGATTGGTCCCTTAAATTGGATGATGCTCTTTGGGCTTATCGGACCGCCTATAAAACCCCAATTGGCATGTCCCCGTATCGTCTTGTTTTTGGTAAAACATGTCACTTGCCCGTTGAACTCGAGCATCGTGCTTATTGGGCCATTAAGTTTCTAAATTTTGACTCTCAAAGTGTAGGTACACAACGTTTGCTACAACTCAACGAGCTCGAAGAATGGCGTCATCTTGCCTATGAGAACGCAAAACTCTATAAGGAGCGGACCAAAATGTGGCATGACAAACATATTCTCCCCCGGGAATTCCACAAGGGAGAGCGGGTGTTGCTATACAACTCTCGACTCCGACTCTTCCCCGGGAAGCTTAAGTCTCGATGGTCGGGCCCATTTTTGATTTCCCAGGTCTATCCATCCGGCGCCGTCGAGCTTACAACAGATAAAGGACATACTTTCTTGGTCAACGCTCAACGTCTAAAACCTTACTTAGGGATGGATGGACCAAGAGACAAAGAGTCCTTCATCCTCGCGGACCCTTCGTGATTCTTCGCTTTCAGTCGAGCTAATGACTCTAAACTAGCGCTTCTTGGGAGGCAACCCATGTTTTCTTTCCGTTTCCTTTTCTTTTTCCCTTATTATTCCGTTTGTTGCTTTATTTTCTAACCTTACATCTTTGTTAGTTTGTGTTTTAAGTGTTTTGTCTCTTCCCTTTTGAAACAGGAAATGAAATTCGTTACAAAACTATTCAGAACTGCGCGCCCAAGCGCCGAGAAATCAGGCGCCTAGGCGCCCGATTCTGAAAGGGGCGCCCAAGCGCCGAGAAATCAGGCGCCTAGGCGCCCGATTCTGAAAGGGGCGCCCAAGCGCCGAGAAATCAGGCGCCTAGGCGCCCGATTCTGAACTGGGCGCCCAAGCGCCGAACAACGCCCGCCTAGGCGCGGGCATTACCACCCAAAAGAATCCAGGTACGCTGTGTCGCGCGCCTAGGCGCCCAAACACGCGCGCCTAGGCGCCCGATTCTGATTTAAGCAATATGTGGGTCAAACGGTCAAAATTCTCCCAAAATCTTCACAACTCCTCTCCCACGCGATTTCCGGCGACTCTCTCACCATTTCCGGCCATTTCCACCGTATTTCACCGCCACTTTCCATCAACATAATTCGTCGCACAAGAGGCTCTTCTTTCACATCGACTCGGTGCGAAAATTTTGGGGATAAAAGGTGAGTTTTGGCTTTACCCTTCTTCCATTTCGATTCATAGCCGACGAGTAGGTGCCTTGCACTATATTTTGAGGATTAATTGGGGCATTGACCGATTGTAGATTGATTTTTTTTGTTATTGCATTTGAGGGCTTTTATTGGATTTGTGGGTTGTAATCAAAAATTGGGGGTTGATGTTGTTGAATTGGATGGTCTATTGTTGCTAAATCCGTGGGTTGTTATCAATTTGTGGGTTGAAATTGAATTTGTGGATTGTTGCCAAGTGTGGGTTGCTCTGATTTTGGTGTGTTGTTGGGCGTTGAAGATTGTTGTATTTGGTTGGTTGCATTTGGGTTGATTTGAGTAGTTAAGAAGTTGATAATTGTTGTTGCAAATGACGAGAACTACCAACAGACCGTCCAAGGGTAAGAAAAAAGTGGGTGAGGGTTCCTCTAATGAGCCCGAGACTCCCGATAATACCCGTTTTGAAAACCCCCAAGTCCAAATTATGTGTCAGAGTTTGAGCACCCCCCGCACCCTTATTAAGGAGCACTATTTAACCACCCGGGGACAGCCCTCTGTGCACGAATTGATACAATTTCATCGCTTACAGTTTTTCTGTCAAAAGCCCGAGGCCATTCATCTTCCTTGGGTTCTGGAATTCTTCAGCTCCGGGGTTTATGATGAGATTGAGACACGAGGATGGCTGGGGACTACCCTTTTGGTCCGGGGCAAACATGTCAATTATGAGTTGAGACAGATTAGGGAGAGCATAGGCACCCCGACCCCTCAGACATGCGAGTTCACCACTCTTTACAATGCAGGGCGCCTCCGAGTTAGCCTGTCGGATATTTTGCAGGTTATTGGCCGAGAGGGGTGGGAATGGGTACCCGGAGAAGCTCATGTCCCCCGTAGGGCTCTATTACCCGAGGCTGCTTTCTGGCTCGACTTCATCCGATTCAATTTAATGCCGAGTACCAATCGATCAGAGGCAAACAAGGAACGGGCCACCCTCATCTACGCTATTATGTCCAAGAAAGCTGTGGACTTTGCCCGGGTAATCCACAAGTCTTTGACGGACCACTTTAGGAAGTTGAAGAATGAGTTAGGGCCATTGATTAACAAAGAATTGGCTAAGCAAAAGGGAGAAGGTCCCACTCGGAAGATTCCCATCATTCTCCCGTCACTGATCACAGCTTTATGCAAGGCGGCTAAGGTTCCCACATTTCCTTTGGAGCGTACTGAGCTTCCTGGTTCTTATCTCACCGTGGTAGATGACGACTCCCAGGCTCCTCCACCACCAGCTACTTCAAAGAGGCCTCGCCCGTCTTCATCCCAATCTACTAGCTCCCCACAGTTTCCACCTATGGATGCCGCCGCCATTAGACAATTAAAGGATGAATTGAGGGAGGAGTTGCGAGATGAGATGAGGGTGGTCATGTCCGACACTTGTGCTTATTTCCGTCAGCTTTTTGTAGAGCATGATGCGTTTGTCGGTTGGGGGCCGTTTGATTATTCTGCTCCTCCACCTTACCCGCACCCCCCGCCTCAGCAGCCCGCAGATATGCACGAGTCAGGTGCTCTCGTTCCTGAAGGAGGTGATGATGAGGCTCATAATGATGAGGGTAGCCCGTTGATTGATTTGGATGATCTCGGCGGCGAGGATGAGGATTACATTGACCGTTTTGGCACCACCGATTAGGCTTATCTTGTTTTATTTCCATGCATGTTTCTTTTTGTTTTTGGATATCTTTTGTTGGGATGTTGGATATTTTATGTTTTATGTTTGGATGCTTGATGTTTTCTTTCCATGCATGTTTCTCATTTTTTTTTGTTTATCTCGTTTTGTTTTATTCTATTCTATCCAATGTTTGATGCTCTGTATGGCTAGCATTTGTTTACCTATGTAGTGATCGACACAGTGATTGCCATCCGTGGACTTGATTGCCTTAAGTGGACTCGGGTTTGCTTTTCAGCTTCCCTATGGTGACGTGTACTTTGCCCTTTTCTTTTTCAAACATTGGGGACAATGTTCATGATAAGTGTGGGGGGTTTTGGTATACTAGATCCATTATAGTCATGTTGATTCATGTTTTACATATTTCGGTCCAAGTTTGGGGGGTGCTGTACCTCTACATGTGAAATGTGTGCAATTTTAATTTATTTTTTTTTTATAGAATTTCAACCCTTCACTTGAGGCATTGAGTATGGTTAATTTGAATACATGGTATGTTTTCTCTATCAATTTGGTTTTTAATGGCTATACACATCGTTCCTTGCTTATGGGATCCTAACTAGACTAGATTAACCTTAAGATGATTCACATATGCACCTAAATCGAAGGTAGAGGAGTTGAGTGGGCAATCATTTTGAAACACTTAAAGGCTTGATCCTGGAAATATCAACTTAGAATTTTCACATGTGTTATGAGTTGAGAACGTTAACTTCGTGTGCTTAATAATAATAAAAAGAGGTTGAACATTGGTATGACTGAAAAAGTCAGGCTTAATAGATACTGGGGGCGAAGAGCACCATGCCTAGAATACTGTACTATTTTGCTAATTTGAGCTAAGCTCAAGCCAATGCAAGTGTTAAGTGAATAAGGACCTAGTTTGATTTTGTGGCCTTTGACACTCGAGTGATTAAGCCCTTAGGAATGTCTCCACATTTGATACCCTAAAGCCATCTGGTTTAGGAGTTATTGGCCTAAAACTCGTTACACGGGTGTCATAGAAAGCCTAAGAGGATCAAACATTGCACATGGTCTAACCTCTAATGTTTCGAGTTGAAAGTGCATAAGATAAATCCGAAAGTGGAATGAAGTGATAAATTTTTAAGTGGCTATGAAGTTGTATTCAATTCTCGTACCATGTGAATAATCAAAAGTTGATAAATATGGGGTTAATGTTTGAAAAGTGGTAAGAATGCCACTTGACTATAATACTTGAGATTTATTACACTACACCCTTAGGATGATCTTTTCAATGTTAAGGCGTAACATGAGCAAATGTGTGATGTGTATATATTTGTAATATGAGCTTAAACAGATGAATTCATACCATTGTGTGCTATTAATCATTGTAATTTACGTTGAGTGATCAGGGTTGAAAATCTTTCGATTTTGTGGGTATATCGTCTGCAAACCCTCACGAGACTATAACTCGTCCTTTGAGGTAACTAAAAGGTTCAAAGGCTTGTTGCATTCGCTAAATGCAACCGTTTACTCCACGAAAGTGAGTTAGGTAGTTTTCTTTTTGTTTCTCTCTTTGATTGATGATGTTTCCTTATCTTAAAACTCTTATTGCTCGAGGACGAGCAATTGATAAGTGTGGGGGTGTTGATAAGAGGCATTTTTACGTGTTTTTAAGCCCCTTTGCGTTTACGTCTTAGGTTCATTTATCGCTTGATTCTTGCCACATGTGCGTTTAATTCGTGCATTAAGTGATTTCAGGTCTTAAATGGATACAATCAAAGAACGGGTTGAAAAATGACGTATAAAACAAGTTTAGGCCAAATTGCTATGCACCCCTACGCCTAGGCGCCATCTTGCCCACGCCCGGGCGCCGTATCAGCACCACTTTCCACGTTCGAGCGCTTTTTCCGTATGTTTAGAGAACGAATTGGATGAAGTTTCCTTCTACAAAGTTGTAGAACTATGTGTTAGCTTCAAATGAGGACTTGAATCATCCAAATCAGAGTTTTGTGGAGAGAGTTATGAAGGAAATACAATTACTGCGCCAGATAGAGGCAAATAGTCCCAACATTCTGATTTGGGCGCCCGAGCGCCATAAATCCCGCGCCTAGGCGTGGCCACATCCGAGATTTGATTCCTTTCAGCCAAAAGATCATCATTTGATGGGGGAATGGAACATTTAAAGCCAAGAGGTCATCACATGTATGGGGGGGATGTCATAAGTATGTTTCTTACTAGATCTACTTTAGGGAATTTTATACTACTCACTTTAAGAGTAGTGGAGGGGACACTATGGGGGACATACACATGAGGAGCTGATTTGTGGTGGTCTTCTTAAGGAATTGAGGGAGCAATTGACCGATCACATCTAGAGGAGGAGAGAGAGAGAGGCATTTTGGCCATCACTTTTCACTCATCATCATTCATCACCATTTCTTCATCACTTTTGAAGGGGAACAAAGAGAGAGGAGCTAAGGATTGAAGATCAAGAGCAAAGATCCATCATCAATCAATTGAGGGAGTTTTAATTATTTGCATTTACATGTTTATTTCCATGAGTATGTATATGTTTGTATTAGATTTTCTTAAGGCTTTGATGAGAGGCTAATATTGTAGAACTAAGGCCATGTGAAGGCCAAATTTATGAATCAATATATGTGAAGTTGCTCTTTGTATTAATTCTCCTATTGCTTTGTGTGTTAATTCTATGCTTTTATTCCAATCATGTGTTTGATCACCATATGCTTGCTATCTTGCCTAATCTAGTTGTTCGAGAGAAAATAGATTAGGGTGCAAGAGAATTAACACATCATCCGAAACAAATGAGGGATTGCCCTAGAAATAGGTAAAGATTCCCGGGTGTTGTTAGCCGGATTCGTTCGGGGAAGCTCTAGAACGTTAATGCGTGATTTTTTATTAGATTCTCGGATAGACATATTTAGAGAACCGTCAATTAATCATAGGATTATTATGTGCCGAGACATCGGGTAATAGTTAATTTAGGAGTTTCCACCAAAGCAATAGGAGTCTAATAATTCGAAGAGTAGCTCATATATATTGACGAGTAGATTAGGTTGTAGCATGTGCCTTAGTCATTTTATCATACGTGAGATTAAATCTATAGTACGTTTCTCTTTGGTTCGTTAATTGCTTAATCTTTTTCTTGCACTTTACTTTAATTGTCTTATCTTTTATCGAAAATCATGAACTAGAATTCAAGTCCTTGTGGTTCGACAACCCGGACTTTTTGTCCACTTATTACTACACACGTCTAGTGCACTTGCTATCATAGCACGTTAGCTTTTAGCGTGTCAGCGACTTATAGAAGATTCACCTGAAATAAATCCTCAAGTCATAAAGGACTTAAATGCAATCATTCAACGGGCATTTATTTCCAACGGGAAATAAATTCAAATTGCATTAAATGCCTGATAAGAGCATTAAATGTGATAAGCTACTGTGACTTGTGGACAAGCCTCCTTTTGACCAGACTGTCAGAACTTTCAGAGTTTTAGCTGCTCCCGTCCAATCGGTTCCAGCGAATTTTCAGGAATGTCAGATTTTAGGTACAATCACGCGCTACGTGAAAGGCACGCTCCTACATGTGTCCAACGGATAGATCCCAAGAAATTGTCTATAAATACCTTACTCTAGAAAAATCAAAATATGTAGAACAACATCAAGAATATACGAGAAATTATTGCCAAAAATTCTACGTACATTCTTTCTGGAAAAAGCTTAGAAATTTCATAGCCAAAACCTTTCAAGCTTTCTATCTACATTCCAGACAGTCACAAATATCTCAAATATCTTCCAAAGAAGAAATCTAAACTCCAACTGAGATATTCCAAGTTGTTTGATCTTCTTTAAAACAAACAAAACCCTAGTGATAATCCTCAACCTTTCATCTGAGTGAGAAAAGTTGTTGAAACCTTTCAGGCAGTATTTCCGAGTGAGAGAAGCTTGAAGAAGACGATCTTCATTGGTGTTGAAGTCTGTGTGATCAAGGAGCCCAAGATCATTTTCATCCATTACTATTTTGTAGAAGTTTCTGTGTGATCCTTTGATAATCATCATAGTAATTTCCTCCAAGTGAAAAAGGAGAAGAAGGACGCAGCTGGGATTACATCACCCAGTGAACCTTACAAATTATTGTGTCATTTATTTTATTGTCTTATATTATTCACTTCATATTATTCTGAAAAAGACAAGTAAAATTGCAAAGCGATTAATTCAACTAAAAGAACGCTAAACATTATTTCCGCTGTGCTAACCCTGATTAAGCGATCTAAGCGTTGCCCTACTTTGGTAAACTGCTGAAATCACTAAGTCTAAGTTAACTATTCTGAAGCGTCTGACCCAAGCGCTCAGTTTTTCCAAGCGTTCAAATTTCTAAAGTGATACGAAAATTTTGTGAAGTCGAAAAAGACTTCAGGGTCTATTCAACCCCCCCTTCTAGACCCTTTCGTATGCCACTTGGGACCACCAAGTGGTATCAGAGCGGTTGAAGTAGAAACCTAAGCGTTTCCGAGCGTAACTGCTTGTTTAGATCCACCTTTCTAAACTTAATCGCTTTAAATCTTTTTTTATCAAAACATATCATTATGGCTTTTAACAAAATGCCTAAGTTGGTAGAATCAAATTATGATTCGTGGAAACTTAGAGCATTCGCATACTTATGCTCATGTGATAATGAAATGTGTGATGTTATTACAGATGGCCCCATCAAAATCATGCAAGTGAGAACTCGATCACCTGGAGCCGATGAAGCCACTCCAGATGGATATGTCGAGAAAAATAAACTAGACTGGACGCCAGATGATCGAAAGAGCGAATCTGGATAATGTTGGACGAAGTGCACT
This sequence comes from Buddleja alternifolia, assembly GCA_019426215.1. NCBI lineage: Eukaryota > Viridiplantae > Streptophyta > Magnoliopsida > Lamiales > Scrophulariaceae > Buddleja > Buddleja alternifolia. Next base: position 27,514 of record WHWC01000182.1, read on the forward strand.
TTACTCAGCGTTAGGAGATAACGATGCATTGTTCAACAAGATAAAGCAATGTAAGACATCCAAAGAAATATGGGATAAATTGGCTATTGTGTGTGAAGGTTCAACACAAATGAAGGAGAACAAGCTCTCCATAGCCATGCAAAGATTCGAGCATTTCAAAATGCAGCCCAATGAGACGCTAGAACAACTAGACGCAAGGTTTACTTTGCTTATTACCGAGTTAGCGTCATTAGACAAGGAATTGACCAACAAGGAAATGGTCAACAAGATTTTCAGAAGTCTTCCAAGCAAGTATTTAATTAAGACTGTTGCTATGAGAGAATCACAAACATTGGAGACACTTACCCCAGAGCATGTCTTTTCAGAGATAAAGGCATTTGAGTTCGAATTAGGTGAAGTCAGCGACACATCGACTTCAGCGATTGAATCAGGAGCTTTAATCGCTACCACCAAAAATAAGGGAAAAGCGGTTATTGAGGTCAAACCGGTTGAGTCAAATGAAGAAAAGGAAATGGCCTTATTGGTAAAGAAGTTCAAGAAATTTCTACGATACGAGAAGAGAACTCCTATTGGACAGAATTCATTTCAAACTCCTCCTCCAGCACCAGCGCCTCAGTATCAAGCGCCAGTGTACTCTGCACCTCAACCAGTAGCGCCAGTTCCATACCAAGCGCCTCCATCCCCCACTCAGAATCTCTCAGCACCAGTAGTTTCAAAGCGACTAACTGCTAAACAAAAAATGAAAACTAATTTGTGTTATAATTGCAGGAAACCAGGGCACTACCAGGTAAATTGCCCTTATCCAAATGTGTCAAAGCCCTCAAGGCAAGACTATGCCGATAGAAACCAATTCAGGAGCAACCTTCGCCAACAAGGTCTGCTAGCGGAATCTGAACCATTCTCCGCACCTGAAGAGGATTTGGAATCATCAGACGAAAGTAGTGATGATGAGCCTACAAGCGACTCAGCATTGATTTGTCTCATGGCAAGAGATGATGAAGCGTTTGACGACTCGCTACCAGAGGTAACCAATGAATTATATCATCCTCTCTCTTATGATGAATTACATGACAAAGTTAAAGAATATTATAAAGATTGTCAAGAGGCCGCCAAAATATATCAAAACGATCTCGCTATTATTTCGTCGCTCAAAAGTGATAAAGTAACACTCAAAGCCGAGTTGCAAGTTCAGAAACAGTGCATTGAGAAGAACAAATCACTTGAGAGTGAAGTTATTCAGTTAAAAAGAGATCTTGATATAATAGTCAAAAGAGAAGCTGATTTGATCGCTAAACTTGCTAAATCAGAGCAGCTTATCTCATCATTATCAAAAGCTTCTAGAAAGTTGGATAATGTGACTAAGGTAACTAGATTATTTGGTGAAAAGTCCGGTTTAGGATGCAATAAATTCAGTAAACAACCAAATAAATCCAATGTTATGGCAAACAACAAAGGAAAGGGTGTTATCTTTGTTGAGAAAAGTTCACAGAGTCAAACGCTAAGTGAACCTAGCGACAATGGTACGAGGCCAAATGAGAAAGCCAAAGCTGACTCAGGCAAGAGTAAGGCTAAGGCAAATGATTCACAAAGACAAACTCATCCAGACGCTCAAAAAGTCAAGGACAAGTCTAATCACAGTGAATCAAGCGCTAAGCGTCAAGCACCAAAAGTGCAACCCAAGCCAGCGCCAAGGACTTACCAGCGTCAATATCCAAGACAGTCAAAATTATATCATCAATACTATGATGATTATGACTATGATTATGACTATTATTATAATCGAGGATATTATTACACACCCAAAAAGCACACACAGCACAAGATGAACAAAAAGCACACACAACACAATGTGAAACCCAAGAAGGCCAGTATTCCTGCAATGAAGATCAGGCAAATATGGGTTCCTAAAGTTCTAATTCAAACCAAGGTTACTAACGCTGAAGGACCCCCAAAACAACATGGGTACCTAAGAAGAATTAGAATTGTCCTTTAAATGCAGGTACCTAGAGCCAGCACCGATACTTCAGTTTGGTACTTTGATAGTGGATCGTCAAGACACATGACTGGTTCCAAGAATCTTCTAGTCTACTATCAAGCTACTAACGGTCCTCAAGTTATATTCGATGATAACTCAAAAGGTAAAACAAAAGGTATAGGTATCATGCATAGGGGGAACATCATGATTAGTGATGTTTATTATGTTGAGGGTCTTAAGCATAACCTGTTAAGCATTAGTCAATTTTGTGATAAAGGCTTTGAAGTAAAATTTTCAAGCGACTTCTGCTATGTTAACGACGCTAAGACTAAGTCTACTAAATTAAGAGGAAAAAGAAAAAACAATGTGTATTTAGTAGATTGGGATTCTACAGTTGATAACAACCCCACGTGCTTTGTTGCTAAAAGTCAAAATGAATTAGGTTGGTTATGGCATAGAAAAATGAATCACCTCAATTTCAAGGCAATCTCTCAGTTAATATCGCTAAATCTTGTAGAGGGATTACCTAAAGGTTCCTTTCAAAAGAATCGCTTATGTGATGCATGTCAAATGGGTAAACAAGTTAAGTCATCTTTCAAAAAGAAACCATGTCTATCTACTTCTAGAGTTCTTGAACTATTGCATTTAGATTTGTTTGGACCTATTCAAATCATGAGTGTTAGTGGCAAAAAGTACTCGCTAGTAATAGTTGATGATTTCTCTCGCTATACATGGGTAGAATTTCTAGCAACCAAAGATGAAACCAGTGTCAAGCTCACAGCGCTAATTCGTCAATTGCAAAATTCAAAAGATCTAAAAGTGACAAGAATTAGAAGCGATAGAGGAACTGAATTTACTAACCAAGTTGTTGAGAAGTTTTGTATAGATTTAGGAATACTTCATGAGTATTCTGCTCCTAGAACACCTCAACAGAATGGAGTTGCTGAGCGACGGAACAGAACGCTTAAAGAAGCCGCAAGGACGATGTTAGCAGAGTCCAAGCTGCCTCAAAAGTTTTGGGCCGAAGCCATCAACACCGCTTGCTACACTCAGAACCGGTGTATGATTAACAAGCAACATGAGAAGACTCCATATGAGTTGTGGAAGGGACGTAAGCCTAATGTTTCATACTTTCATGTATTTGGTTCAAAATGTTTCATTCATAACAATGGATCTCACAGCCTAAAGACATTTGATCCTAAAGCAGATGAGGGAATCTTTCTAGGCTATGCCAAGAATGGAAAGAGTTTTCGCATCTTAAATAAGATCAAATCGAAGGTTGAAGAATCCATTCATGTTGTGTTTGATGATGCTAACCAAGAACCGAGTAAGGTTAATCCTGATGATGTAGGAATTGAAGATCTCTCCCAACAAGCATCGCAAATCAACCTTAGTGATGATAGTGATGACGAGGATGATGGGATTCATGTACTTCCTCCTAAGGATACTCGTGAGGTTAACAAAAATGATAATGTCAGATCGCTGATGATCATGAAGAGAATGATCATCAAGAGCAGATTGGAACTGTGAATGATGCAGCGTTTACGCAAGAGACAAATGAGAATCAAGCGATTAACAACCAAGAGTCTCTTAACCCGTTCCAACCAGACCGTAAATGGCTTAGAGATCATCCACCAGAGCTAGTAATTGGAGATATTGAAGCACCTGTTAGAACTAGGTCCGCTACATTTAATGAGGCCATGTTCGCAAGTTTCCTATCTCAAATGGAACCAAAGAAAGTGGATGAAGCGCTTAATGATTCAAGTTGGGTAGAAGCAATGCAAGAAGAGCTTAACCAATTTGAAAGAAGCAAGGTTTGGACGCTAGTACCAAGACCAACTCACCAAGGAGTTATTGGAACGAGATGGGTTTTTAGGAACAAAATGGATGAAGATGGCATTGTTATAAGAAACAAAGCTAGATTAGTCGCTCAGGGTTATTGTCAAGAAGAGGGTATTGACTTTGATGAAACGTATGCCCCAGTAGCCCGTCTTGAAGCAATTAGGATGTTCCTAGCGTTTGCCGCATTCAACAAGTTCACAGTATACCAAATGGACGTGAAGAGTGCATTCTTGAATGGTAAACTCCAAGAAGAAGTCTATGTGGAGCAACCACCAGGATTCATCAACAACCATGGCAAAAGTATGGTCTACAAACTGGATAAGGCACTCTATGGCCTTAAACAAGCACCAAGAGCATGGTATGACACTCTCTCTATCTTCCTTATAGGTAAAGGCTTTTCAAAAGGCAGCGTTGACACAACGTTATTTAAAATTACCCATAATAAAGATATTCTCTTAGTCCAAATCTATGTTGATGATATTATATTTGGTTCTACTAATAAGCGACTGTGTGAGAAATTTTCGAAAATGATGCAAGATCAATTTGAAATGAGCATGATGGGTGAATTAACTTTCTTCTTAGGATTACAAGTTAAGCAACTCCCTAATGGAATATTTATAAACCAAGCTAAATATACTAGAGATATGATTAAGAAATTTGGTATGGAAAATGCATCATCTTCAAAAATTCCAATGAGCCAGACGCTTAAGTTAGATAAAGATGAAAGTGGGAAGAAAATTGATATCACTAACTATAGGGGTATTATTGGATCACTTCTTTATCTTACCGCTAGTAGACCTGATATTATGTTTTCGGTATGCATGTGTGCACGTTTTCAATCTGATCCTAGAGAATCACACTTAATTGCTACCAAGAAGATCCTTAAGTACCTAAAAGGCACACAAAATGTGGGCTTATGGTATCCACATGATTCTTCTTTTGAACTAATTGGTTATTCAGATGCAGATTTTGCAGGATGCAAAATAGATAGAAAAAGTACTAGTGGTACATGTCAATTTCTAGGTGATAGACTAGTTTCGTGGCATAGTAAGAAACAACAATCCATAGCGACTTCTACCGCTGAGGCAGAATATGTAGCCGCTGGAAGCTGTTGTGCACAAATCCTTTGGATGAGGCAACAACTTAGAGATTATGGAATAATCCTAGGTCCTACCCCAATCCATTGTGATAACCAAAGTGCTTTAGCTATGACCCAAAATCCTGTTCTTCATTCTAGAACCAAACACATTGACATTAGATACCATTTCTTGCGTGACCATGTTCAAAAGAAAGATATCTCCATGCACTTCATTGGAACTGACAAACAACTGGCAGATATCTTCACAAAAGCGCTCAACGAACAACGCTTTCTCACTTTGAGAAGTGAATTAGGTATGATCGATTTAAACGCTTAAATCATAAAGCATCATATTTAATAGGCATATAATTTAAGGGGAATCCACTTTATGTTTATGTCTAAAGCGTTTATCAAAATTTGAAATGAGTCATCAACTTTAGGGGGAACTCTAAAATTGTACTTACTTCAATGTATCAAGCGACTGTGATAAAAATGACTTTCAAAATCTTAAGCATTGATCACTAGCTCTTATCTTTTATGCATGACAAAATCAATCTCTAATAATGTTGTTTCTCATAAATCCAAGCGATTGATTCATTTATTGAAATATTTTATGAAAAGACTTCAGCGTTGAAAGGATTCCCACTTTAACGCTAAGTAACTCGATTTCAAAAATTCATGCATAGTTTTCATCGCTAAAGATAACGTGTGGATAAGTCCAAAAGATCAGATTTGACAACTACCCACACGTGCCTATCAAATCGAACTGACGGTTATGATTCCTATCTAAACCGAGGCGGTTCAGTGATTGCATGAGTCTGAGTAAGTGTCAGTACACTATCAGGCGCGTGCACTTCACGCTGAAAATTTCAAATTTTTTCAAACTGTTTCAAATTAACTGCGGATCCGAAAAATGTTATAGTACCCTACTTTACCACACTTTTTGACATCCGAAATTAAATGTACACGGTTCAGATTCCTTTTGTCATTAACCTCTGAACACGTGTCATTCATCTGTCAATTGAGGAGTTACTTTCACCTTCTATTTAAACTCACCAAGACTTTTACAGAAAACCTTTATCACTTCCAATCTTTCCTACTGTAAAAGCTTTTTCTCTCCAAAGGCAAAAACCCCTCTATTTTCTTCAAAAGCTTCAACTTTCAGCAATGGCACCCAAAGTTTCAAAATCTTCCAAGACAGCAACTAAACCAGTTACAGTTAACGCCGGATTTTTGGTTAACTGGGACTATCTTTTTGATAACCAGAACTTCCCTCTTCGAACGATTCTTCCACTCGTTCAAGAATCTGGTTTGAAAGACATGCTTACTACTACTTTCAACTACTTTGAAGAAGAATCTCTCCACTTTTTCTACAATGGTCAAATTTCTGAAGACGGAAATTCCATATCCTGCGTCTTCCCCTCTGCAAAAGAGACCTTTGTCCTCACTCCTTCTCTGGTTTCTTCATTACTTGTTCTGCCTAATACTGGCATTGAGGTAGAACGTGTAAATCTCGGCGATGCTACCAAAGTTTGGGACGTGATAAAGAAAGAAGATGTTCACAACGCCTACGAGCCCAACTTCAAGAAGAACGATATGAAAGGCGAATATGTCATCCTCGCTGACATATGTTCAAAGATTATTGAATGCAGAAAAGGGACGTTCGATAAAATCACTAACATTCAATACAAGATGATGGTTGCCATCCTGACCAAGTTAAAAGTTAACTGGTCTCTTTACGTGTTCAATCGCTTCAAAGCAGCGATGGCTAAGTCTGTTAATCCCAAGCCTTACGGGATTTTGCTAAGTCGTATTCTCTGCTCTAGCGGATATACGCAAGCGTCTGGGAAAAAGATCCCAGCGACCAAGTTTTATGGCAAGAAAATGATAAGCGAGCTTCTTAACCCGCGGAAACCTGGCGGAGCAGCGGTTCCAAAAGATCAGCGTGTTGTTCGCAGTGATGATGAAGATCAAGCGTCTTCTTCATCATCATCATCAGAAGAAGTGGTGGTCAAGCGACCTAAGAGAAAGATCATTCTCAAAGTCGCTGAGCCATCCAAGCCCGCAAAGAAGCAAAAGCCTGAACTGAAGAAGAAGAAGCCGGAACCCAAAAAGAAACAAAAGATCCCTTCTCCTTCTCCTCCTCCAGCGTTTTTCTTTTCCGTTCCTGAGGAAGAAGAGACAGCAGTGGAAGAAGAAGTACCGCTTGCACGAAGGCGTACTCCTACTCCCACTCTCGCAATATCTTCTAGCGCTCCCACAAATCCAGCGCTTAGAGAGTCAGCGAGTGCTTCCGTCTCTGACGCTGTTCCCGAAATCAGCTCAGATCCTCAAGCCGTTTCTCCATCTGAAAGGCTTCCCAATGTTCAGGGTAAGTATTTGCTAAGCAAATTAGTCTATCCTTTCCTCGTTAGTTTCCTAAGTCTCTAACGCTAGGATAAAAACAAAAAATTCTCTCAGCGCCAAGTGAAGCAGATATTCATTATGTTCTCAACACGCTTGAAGAACTAAATATCCCTATTCGTGCTGATCCAATAACTTCTTTTATCGATTTAGAACCCGAAGAAGAAGTTTAGGAGCCTGAGGAACTTGTCCAAGAAACAGATCAAGCGACTAAGACAGTCGATGATAGTCCTCAGGGTAAGCGATGTAGTATTTTCTTTGTAAATTTCTACTCAGTAGGAATTTTTGCTTGCTTTTCTCAATCGCTTACATGTGTCAGCTCATGACGGAGCTCATGATGAACCAATCGCTGAAGCCCCTCCTCTCTCGGAGATTCCAGTTGAACTAGACGTGGACATGGCAACTGTTGTGAATATTGCTAAAGAAGCATTCCAAGTTCTTCCTGACGCTGAAAGCTCATCAGCGAGTGAAGCAACTTTAAACGCTGAGCGGTCGATAGAAGTGGCCCCCATTCCAACAGAAGCTATTGCCCTTGTTCCTACGCCAACCGGACCTCCTCCTCGTGTCATTGATTTCTTCCCGCGCGGATATCATCCAGACGTCGAATTTTATTATGCCGCCAGAGAACGTGACGCTCAAATGCTTGCCGAGTTGGAAATAAACTTTCAAACCACTCTCCATCGGCCCGATATGTCCAACACCAAGAAATTTGAGTTTTTCGAGCGTATTGCAGATCTAGGACTATATGACTTAGAGCGACTTCAATCTCGCTTTGAGTACATTCGTCGTCCAGTGTTCAATAGAGCTGACCTTGATCAACAGCGATTCACTCTAACCGGTCGCTCGGACGAGTCCTTTTATCCTCTGTGCCCAAGCAAGATTGTTTTCAAGAACCCACACATGGGTGATTGGAACAAAAATCCTGATGAGGAAGATCTCAATAAGATAGGATATTCTGCTCTCCCCTCCGTTGTCAAGTCTCCCCAGAACGCTCTCTCTCCTAATCCACTCAAACTCTGGAAAGGCAAAGGCTCGCTTGTTGCGGAGCGCCCAAATCCGGTCAACTCGTGGATTGAAGATGAGGCTCGTGAATATCTTGCCAGATTATGGGCTGAAGACTATGATGATGAAACGGAACGCTTCGAGAAATTCTTAGCAGCTAGAAAAGAGCAAAACAAAGCGAACAAACTTGGAAAACGATGGATGATGGATACAGCCAAATGGGCTGAAGAGTTCGTTCTTCACTTCTACACCCTTGATGAACTCGTCAAATATCCATTCCTGTTTAATTTTGGAATAGAATACAGACGCCGAGGATTTGCCACCTTTTTGCTTCAACAGCGTCAGATAATTGCTGGGAATGTTAGCACTTTGCCACGATACAGACAGCCAATCGAAAGCTACATTCGCCAGCAGCTCGCCTTATTCAGCCAGGGCGGACGCTACGTTTTGCATCCTCGTGCAGACTTTGTTCAACGAAGACGCTTCGTCAAGTAAACAACCAGTTCTTTAAGGCCAGAGTCAGATTCGTGTTGACACTTCAACAGAACACGCTGAGTTTGCTGAGTTCCACCGAGATATGAGAGCAGTGATAGAAAATGTCCAAGCGTTGGATACAAGTTTCAATCACTATTCAGGGTTAAACGATTTCCGAGGATATACTCTCCACCCTGTGCTCTTCAGTGAACAGAATATTCAAGTGGCCAAGATGATCTCGCTGATTAGGCCAGTGGACCAAGAAGCAGCTCAAGCGTTCATGCCGTTGATTTTGGACTTTTTCAACAAATATACATCAGGGATTGCTTTACCAGAAGGTGTGCAACTTGCACTAAGTACTGACGAGCGCGAAGACGCTATATTCTTTATCCCGCAATCTAGCCTGATCAGTCCCCGGCATGTGATGGAAGCCCTTGGCCCCCTCTGGGTTATTGGCATTAGAGAACCTTCTCCTCCCTCAATCCAAATTCTGGAAGAAGATTCTGCTCCTACTGCGGAAGTCGCTCATCTTCCTGAGGCTTCCTTGCCAGATTCTTCTAGCGCCCCAGTAGTCGAGCCCCCAGCGATTGCTGATTCTACCTTGGATCACGCAATTGAAGAAGTGCACGCTGAAATTGCTCAAGCGCCTGTAGAACCTCTCCTAAGAGATAAAACCAAAGGCAAGGCTGCAGTTTCAAGTTCTTACGGACTTCTCCCGTCCCCAGAGCGTCCTTCTTCGGATTCAGATTCAGACAGTGATTTAGAGGCCCGAGATTTCAGAAAGGCTGTACGGAACTCGCTTCACCACATCGAAGGTTCCTGCTCCAAGCTTTCTGAAGCCGCTGACAGACAGACTCGCTTAATGTCTGATACGCGAAGCCGTGACATTGCCAACGCTTCAAATTACAGCACCATTGCTATCATGGAAAGCATGTCCCCTCTTATCGCTGAGCTCTCCTCTGAATTCAATCGTCACCTTGCTCAGAGCGCTTCGGCTGATGCGGACAGACACGCTTCATCCGATGCCGTCGCTCAGAGTGTCGCCCAACAGATTGCTCTTCTAGTCGAAGAAGTTAGACTTTTGCGCCGCGATGTCGCTGATCTAAAATTGTCCCTTGATGAAGTCAAGAAGGGGGAAAGTAAAGAAAAGACCAAAGCGATTTCCAAGACGGATAATAAACATTGGCGTTCGATGTTCGATGAACTGGTAAGCATTAAGAGAATGCTATCCAAGAAACGAAAACCAAGGTATTATCTCGGAAAATACGCTCTTCCCCAGTTGGACCCCGACTTCTTAGAGAGTATGGGATTTCATGCTTATGCCGGACCGCTACAACGACCTGTAATTGGAGACCGTCAAATGACCGTCAAAGAGATATATATTATGATCTGATTCGAGAACTTGGCATTCCACCAAGGGATTGGACGGAAAGGTTGTTAGAGCTAAATGAAAGCGCCAGACTCCGCAGGCATGACTATGATGAAGTCCAGCATACAACTATGATCGACATTGATCGACTCTTAAAAGAACTAGCGTTAGAAGTTCTTCAAGGCGAAGAAAGAGCAAAGCGAGAAATAAATGTTTTTGCGTATTTTATTTCTTTCTTATTCTTTTCAGTATAAATCATGTATGCTTCATTTCAATATATATGAATGATTTATTGCTGAAACAACTTGTTGAAGCCAACCTAACTTTAACTAACATTACTAACCTTTCAAACGCTGACTTATATTCCTTTAGGGCTTTTCTTTTTTAACTCTTAAAAATCATAAAAGAGTTACAAGTCTTGACATCATCAAAAAGGGAAATTGTTAGGAAATTTCATGTTAGATGTTTTGATGATGACAAGATAGGATTCAATTTAGACCCCAAATAAAATGTAAGTTTATGCTTTCATAGATCATTGTATAAAGCGTTTAAAGAGTTTGTAATTTTGTTTAGGCTTGTAATTTTTATCCTCATAGATTTTAGACTAAGTCTTAGCGACTGAATCAATAATAGAATTCTAGGTGAGTCTATTGAGAAGAAGTTGAAGACCAGCGTCTGAAGTCAACCGAAGATGAAGATTCCTTCTTAGCGCCTGTCAAACGCTAAGAGACCGCAGTTCAGGATTCATGAATCAAGCGTTCAAATACTCAAGCGACTTATAGAAGATTCACCTGAAATAAATCCTCAAGTCATAAAGGACTTAAATGCAATCATTCAACGGGCATTTATTTCCAACGGGAAATAATTCAAATTGCATTAAATGCCTGATAAGAGCATTAAATGTGATAAGCTACTGTGACTTGTGGACAAGCCTCCTTTTGACCAGACTGTCAGAACTTTCAGAGTTTTAGCTGCTCCCGTCCAATCGGTTCCAGCGAATTTTCAGGAATGTCAGATTTTAGGTACAATCACGCGCTACGTGAAAGGCACGCTCCTACATGTGTCCAACGGACAGATCCCAAGAAATTGCCTATAAATACCTTACTCCAGAAAAAACAAATATGTAGAACAACATCAAGAATATACGAGAAATTATTGCCAAAAATCCTACGTACATTCTTTCTGGAAAAAGCTTAGAAATTTCATAGCCAAAACCTTTCAAGCTTTCTATCTACATTCCAGACAGTCACAAATATCTCAAAATCTTCCAAAGAAGAAATCTAAACTCCAACTGAGATATTCCAAGTTGTTTGATCTTCTTTAAAACAAACAAAACCCTAGTGATAATCCTCAACCTTTCATCTGAGTGAGAAAAGTTGTTGAAACCTTTCAGGCATTTCTGAGTGAGAGAAGCTTGAAGAAGACGATCTTCATTGGTGCTGAAGTCTGTGTGATCAAGGAGCCCAAGATCATTTTCATCCATTACTATTTTGTAGAAGTTTCTGTGTGATCCTTTGATAATCATCATAGTAATTTCCTCCAAGTGAAAAAGGAGAAGAAGGACGTAGCTGGGATTACATCACCCAGTGAACCTTACAAATTATTGTGTCATTTATTTTATTGTCTTATATTATTCACTTCATATTATTCTGAAAAAGACAAGTAAAATTGCAAAGCGATTAATTCAACTAAAAGAACGCTAAACATTATTTCCGCTGTGCTAACCCTGATTAAGCGATCTAAGCGTTGCCCTACTTTGGTAAACTGCTGAAATCACTAAGTCTAAGTTAACTATTCTGAAGCGTCTGACCCAAGCGCTCAGTTTTTCCAAGCGTTCAAATTTCTAAAGTGATACGAAAATTTTGTGAAGTCGCAAAAGATTTCAGGGTCTATTCAACCCCCCCCCCCCCTTCTAGACCCTTTCGTATGCCACTTGGGACCACCAAGATCTCAACTAAGCAAGCAGAAGAGTTTCGATCAAAGTTGTCACCAAAGTTCCCTAGCTTTTGGAAGCCTGTGGTCAATACACATATAACTAATAGATTTCGTACTATTATTTGAAACATTTTCCCTTTTGCACTCTAATTTTCAACTTGAATTCCTGCTTCGGGAATTAAATTCGTGTATACCCTTTTTTTTGAGAAGTACTAACCAAATGAATTCATGGAACCTCCACGAGTCATGACTTCACATACTGATCAAACAACAAAGGACCAACGGAGAGACAAATATACCAAACACATTGGTATATTAAAATAAGTTACATAACTGCTCAACAAGACTCCATTCTTGCTAATTTTGATTGGAGAACTGAATTATCAACCTTTTATTGGGGTGATTATTGGCGAAAATCGAACTGTTGGGATTAATTACAAGCAGATTTTTTCGTGGGGTTTTTTTCGTAGATTCAAAAGCAGGACATATGAGTGCAATGAAATTTTCTGTCCGATCTTACTCTCTTTTTCGTAGAGTGGCATACTGCACTAAAAAAAAAGGTAATGCTCATGTCGGTGTTTGCTTTCCAGATACGGCACCAACTTTTCTATAGAATGGATGCTCTCACGACCTAATTGCAAGGGATCGGGTGGCTTACGATAGTCCGAGAGGTTGAGGTGGATTCAAGAGGAACGTCAAGTTTTTTATATTATTATTCGCTGTGTGTTGTTGGTTTGCTTCGAGATAAATGCGATGTTTGTGGAATTGTGATGTACTGTTTGCAGAAACCTATTTGGTTATTCATGGGAACCGTGCATGATTCCCCCAAATATTTATTCAGGAGGTGTGACGAGACTATAGCACACACATTTATTAATTACATCGTTAGACCTCAAATATATATTGGGTGTCAGGTTTATAAATAAAACATGCATAATTCTCACCAGAGAATGAAGACGCGTTATTATTGGAACTCGCTGTCTCACAGAGATAGAATCTCGTAGAATTATGATCTCTAGTAATCGATGATTTGACCACTGCAAAAAACGTGTTATCCATTATATGTTGGTGTCGTGTTTCAAAATACAGGTGTTGTCTATGAATGCAGATGACTGTTAAATTTTATTAATAATCTGCCGGGGAATCTAACCTAATCTTAATTTATTTTGGCCTCCACTGCTATGTAAGAATTGAAAAAAGGTATAACTAAAAGAAGTTAAGGGGATCAATAACGAATACCCGTTATGAATGCATAATAAATTTTGTCAGGTATTTAGAGCTACGAACTCTCGTTATGTAGCCCATCGTAATTTATCAAACCTTTGTGCGCTGGACATGTGATTATCTATGCTTCGATTTCGAATTGATCTAGATTCCAAAATTAAGCTAATTTCTATCTAGTCTATGCCACATTAGGATATTTTAAAATAGTATCCCTTTGGTAATTTCTACCAATCTGGTTACCTAAGTAATTCACACTAATACACAATGAGACTACTTAAATATGAAAAGTAGTATTTTAGGAATGAATTACTATTTACTTATTACGAGACAAGTGAGTGACGTGCTTAAAATTGAGGCATTACCTTGTAAATGCAAAGGACCTGCAATTATCTCCAAACGGAATTCAGTGGAGTAGACACAAAAAAAACTAATAGTAAAAAATCAACGATAATTAAATAATGGATTGTGAGCGCAATGCGAAATACTTGCTTCTAATGAACACTTGGTCACTGTTGTGGGTTATTGTTTACCCAGCGCACACTCATATTTTTGTCTTGGTAGGCCTCCCATCCTAATGGGCTTTTACATAGGCTAAACTACGGTGTACGATAGTAAATTGTCCTGTGTATTATGCTTTAGTAACATGATATGCTATTCAATGATATCTAGTTGAATACATAGAACAAGATAGTTTATGAGTAGGTTCCAAGATACTAGATCAGTCTACAATAAAACGTCTGATTGTGTCCAGCACAATATAATCCCACAATCACCACTTTCTTATTCTAGCTTGTAATTAAATCCCATACAAATCAGTATTCCAAATAGTCAGGATCTGGGTAAATATACAATCTTCATCATTAATGTCCTGTGATTTGGTCTTGTGGTTGGATTGACAACGCATCCATCTCCTATGTCATCATTGAACAGCTCTGATAATTGGTCCCAGTGTAATTCCCACGAAATTGATACTTCTTGCGTCTGGGATTATTGCTATCATAGAACCACAACAATATAGTGTGCAAAAAAATCTAATTAGGAGTCCCCGTCAAAAATGGAGAAGAACTTCCGAATTGCAAATTAAAATAATTTTGTGTCTCTTACTTTAATCAGATCTTTCCATCTGACTTGGTTGACTTTATTTGATTCTTCCGGCGATCCCACTCAAACTCATCCTTAGACGTCATGACGCCGAAGATTATGCTTACCTCCATAGCATATTGAAACGATTGATCACAGATGACGACGTAAATCCCTTGAATCGTTGTTGTTCAACTGATCGAGTAGCGTTTCCACTAATCGCTGTTAATCCGCCCTCTTAATATCGTCGCGCATGCGGACGCTATGGAGTAGATCGATAAAAAATGACTCCCCTAGGCAGCCATCCATTGGGTTTGGAATTGGTTGTCCCATTGCTGGCAAATTACCTATTCCAGGAATATCGTGGAATTAAAGATACCTCTGCGCTTTTTCTCGATCAAACCCGTGATATATGTAGTCGCTGCCCGTTGATAATCTAACCAACTGGTATACCTAGCTACCAGCAAAGTTCCAATAACGCAATAACTCACATTTATCGTACGTAAATAACGGTCCGGTTTTGAATAGCAATTTGCGCCTGTGACTACCCACCACC
>WHWC01000183.1:0-64709 GCA_019426215.1 Buddleja alternifolia
ATGTCTGTTTAGTCTATTTCCTGTTTTCTTATGTTGGATTTTTATCGTGTTTAGTTGTTAGTTTCTATTGATGTTTGTTCTATGGATATTTGGTTATGTTTGTTTCGACCATTTTTTTTTAGTAGAAGCATGTCTGTTTTAGTTATCTTTTGTTTTGTTATTGGTTGTTTTTCGTTTCTCGCTTCTATCCATTACATAACGCTTTGTCTGGCTAGCATCGTTTAATGTGTAGTTGTTGCATTCATTGCTCACACCGTTGTTGCCACTCTTGGATACATTTGCATTCAAGGACTCGGGTTTGCATTTCAGAAACCCTATGGTGATGTGTACTTTGCCCTTCTCTTTTCCGAACATTGGGGACAATATTCATGTTAAGGTTGGGGGGGGGTATACTAGATCCATTATAGTCATGTTTATCCATGTTTTATATATTTTGGTCCAAATTTTTTTTGGGGTTTGTGGTGGGGGGGGGTGGTACTTTTACATGTGAAACGTGTGCAATTTTAAAAAAATTTGGATAGAATTTCAACCTTTCAATCGATGCATTGTGAATAGTTAATTTGAACCCATGGCATGTTTTCTCTATCAATTTAGATTTTAATGACTGTACACATTGTTTCCTTGCCTGTGGGACCCTAAACTAGACTAGATTGACCTTAAGATGATTCACATATACACATAAGTCGAGGGTAGAGGAGTTGAGTGGACGACCATTTTGAAACACTTAAAGGCTTGATCCCGGAAATATCAATCTAGAATTTTCACATGTGTTATGAGTTTAGAATGTTAATTTTGTATGCTTAACAATAATAAATGAGGTGAACATTGGTATGACTGCAAAAGTCAGGCTCAATAGATACTGAGGCCGAAGAGCACCATGCCTAGAATACTGTACTATTTTGCTAATTTGAGCTAAGCTCAAGCCAATGCAAGTGTAAAGGTAATAAGGACCTAGTTTTGTTTTGTGGCCTTTGACACTCGAGTGATTAAGCCCTTAGGAGTGTCTCTACACTTAATACCCTGAAGCTATCCGGTTTGGGAGCAATTGACCTAAAGCTCATTACAAGGGTGTCATAGAAAGCCCAAGAGAACCGAACATTGAACATGGTTTAGCCTATAATGTTTTGAGTTGAAAATTGCATGAGTTAAAGCCTAAAGTGGATAAAGTGCTGAATTTTAAGTGGCTATGAAGTTTCTTCAATTCTTGTGCCATGTGACTAATCAAAAACTGATATATATGGGATTAATGCTTGAAAAGTGGTAAGAAAGCCACTCGCCTATAATACTTGAGATTTATTACACTACACTCTTAGGATGGTCTTTTCGATGTTAAGGCGTAACATGCGCAAGTACGTAATGTGTATATATATGTAATTTTGAGCTTAAACAGATAAATTCATGCCATTACATTTTTATTAATCATATTGATTTGCGTTGAAAGTCCTTCGATTTTGTTGGTATATCATATGCAAACCCTCACGAGACTATAACTCGTCCTTTGAGGTAACTTAAGGGTTTAAAGACTTGTTGCATTCGCTAAATGCAACCGTGTACTTCACGAAAGTGAGTTAGGTAGTTTTTCTTTTTGTTTCTCCCATGTTTGATGATGTTTTTCCTATCCTATCGCTCATATTGCTCGAGGACGAGCAATTGATAATTTTGGGGGGGTTGATAGGAGTCGTTTTTGCACGTGTTCTTGACCCCCTTTTATTGACGATTTAGGTCCATTTATAGCTTGATTTGTGCCACTCATATTTTTAATATGTTTATTAAGTGAATTCAGGCACTAAGCGACAATGCACAAAGAAAAGGGCAAAAGACGGCGTATTGAATGATTTCCTTAAGGATGCTTCGCAGATCGGTACCTAAGCGCCAACCGAAGATAAGAGTACAGATTCCTACGCAGTACAGCGCCCAGGTGTGACATTACCCCCACTTAGGCACCGCCACTACCGCACCCGAGCACCAGTTGTCCCGCGTCTGGGCGTCGTTAGACTTCTCTCCCAAGATAACTTTTCCACGTAGGCAGCGCCTAGGCGCCGATGCACCCGTGCCTGGGCGCTAATCCACCCACGCCTGGGCGCTGCTGTAACCGTTTTTGTAAACTATAAAACCTAGATTTCAGCAATTAGAAAGGGTTCGAACTCCTGGGGATTAAAGGCGGTTTTCTGGGTTTTTGGGTCACTTTCTCATCAATTGGAAGGGATTAAGAAGGAAGATTAGCTTGGGGATTGAAGATTCAACTTGAAGATCCATCATCATTCACCACATAGGGAGTTTTAATAGCTTTCCATTTTCATTATTGTCAATGAATATGTATATGAATCCATCTATGTCTTTTATGCCATTAACTATGAGCTAAGCTTGTAAAACTAGGGCCATGTAAGGCCAAATTGTGATTTATGCTTATAATGGAGGATTGTTGAAGTGATTCTTATGTTGTTATATGGTGTGAATTTGTGTTTTTGCTTGTTTGGCATATGCTTGATCACCATATGTTAGAATTTTATGTGTAGGTGAATATTTCGAGAGAAAATTGACTTAGGGTGCAAGAAATTCACACCATAACCCCCAACCAATGAGGAATTGCCCTAGACATAGGTAAAGATTCCTGGGTGAAGTCGTTAGACCTAAATCGAGTGAGCTCTAGTACGTTAAAGTGTGTTTAGTGATTAGATTTCTTGGTAGATATACTTAGGAAACCGTCATTCAAGCACATGGGTTTAGCTCGAGACATCTGTTATTCTCTACACTAGGAGCTTTCACCATAGCAACATAAGCGTAATCCTTCAACGAGAGCCTTTATAAGTATAATTGAGCAATTTGGACCTAGCATGTGCCTTAATCTCCCTTTATAATTGATCTTCAATCCTTCATTTGTCTTCGTTCTTATCTTACT
Organism: Buddleja alternifolia; assembly: GCA_019426215.1. Lineage (NCBI taxonomy): Eukaryota > Viridiplantae > Streptophyta > Magnoliopsida > Lamiales > Scrophulariaceae > Buddleja > Buddleja alternifolia. The sequence continues at coordinate 2,900 of WHWC01000183.1, forward strand.
CGTTTTACCTTCAATTTACCTTTGCGTTAGTTGTTCGTTTTTGTTATAAACTCGTCAACTAAAATCCAAGTCTCCGTGGTTCGACAACCCAGACTTTTAGTCCACTTTTATTACTATCACGACTAGTGCACTTGCTATTCAAGCACGTTAGCTTCTACCTTGTCATGTACATGGAGCAACCCCCAGGATTCACGAACAACTATGGCAAAAGTATGGTCTACAAATTGGATAAGGCACTCTATGGCCTTAAACAAGCATCAAGAGCATGGTATGACACTCTCTCTATCTTCCTTATAGGTAAAGTTTTTTCAAAAGACAGCGTTGACACAACAATATTTAAAATTACGCATAATGAAGATATTCTCTTAGTCCAAATCTATGTTGATAATATTATTTTCGAATCTACTAATAAGCGATTGTGTGAGAAATTTTCGAAAATGATGCAGGATCACTTTAATGAGCGTGATGGGTGAGTTAGCTTTCTTCTTAGGATTACAAGTTAAACAACTCTCTAATGGCATATTTATAAACTAAGCTAAATATACAAGAGATATGATTAAGAAATTTGGTATGGAAAATGCATCATCTTCAAAAATACCAATGAGCCAAATGCTTAAGGTAGATAAAGATGAAAGTAGGAAGAAGATTGATATCACTAACTATAGAGGTATCATCCGATCACTTCTTTATCTTACTGCTAGTAGACCTGATATTCTGTTTTCAGTATGCATGTGTGCACGCTTTCAAGCTGATCCAAGAGAGTCACACCTAATTACTACCAAGAGAATCCTTAAATACCTAAAAGGCACACAAAATGTGGGCTTATGGCGTCCAAGGGACTCTTTTTTTGACATAATTGGTTATTCAGACGCATATTTTGCAGGATGCAAAAAAGATAGGAAAAGTACTAGTGGTACATGTCAATATCTAGGTGATAGATTGGTTTCGTGGCATGCTAAGAAACAACAATCCATAGCGACTTCTACCACTGAAGCTGAGTATGTAGCCACTGGAAGCTATTGTGCACAAATCCTTTGGATGAGGCAACAACTTAAAGATTATGGAATCCTCTTAGGTCTAACCCTTATATCATAACGAAAGTGCGTTCGCTATGACCCAAAACCTAGTCCTTGAATCTAGAACTAAACACATTGACATTCGCTACCATTTCTTGCGTGACCATGTTCAAAAGAAAGATATCTCCATGAATTTCATTGGAACTGATAAACAATTGGCAGATATCTTCACAAAAGCACTCAAGGAACAACGTTTTCTCACTTTAAGAAGTGAATTAAGTATGATTGATTTAAACACTTAATCAGGAAGCATCATACTTTTATAGGCATATAATTTAGGGGGAATTCACTTTATCATAATGTCTAAAGCATTTTCAAATTGAAATGAGTTATCAATTTTAGGGGGAACTTTAAAAATGTACGTATTCCAATTAGTAAGCGACTATGTTCAAAAATGACTTTGAAAAACTTATGCATTGATCATTAGCGTTTACCATTATGAATGAAAATTTGATCGCTAATAAAATAAAAGCATTATTTCTAAACAGCGATTAAATGGTCTTTATCAAGATAACACTTTAGCATTAAGTATGTTCTTGCTTAAATGCTAAGTAACTTTCTCTGAAAAACATGCATTGTTTTCATTGCTAAAAGGTAGCGTGTGAATAAGTCCAAAATATAAGATTTGACAACTTCCCACACGTCCCTATCACATCAAACTGACGGTTATTAACCACTTTCTCAAATAGGCAGTTCAATATTTCTATTTGCCTGGGTACGTGTCAGTGTACCAACAGGCGCGTGCATTTCACGCTGAAAATTTTCAAAGTCTTAAACGTTAACCGTGGACTCCAAAATTTTATATTTACAGCAGTTAACCTAATTTATTGCCTACTTTACATCCTTCTTTATGATAAATGGCTCAGATTCAATGATTTTCATTCTCGATTAACTGCTTTCACACGTGCCATTTATCAAAGCAATTGAGGAGTTACTTTTTGCCATCTATTTAAACCCTTCAATTTTTTATAGAAAATTTTTATCACTTTCATGCTTTCTTACTGTAAAAATTACTCTTTAAAAGGCGAAATGCTTTCTTGCTTCTCTTCAAAAGCTTTTCACTTTCTTCAATGGCGCCACCAAAGACTTCCTCATCTGTTGCTAGAAAATCTTCCAAAACCAAAGAAATGGGTTTTAATGCACGTTTTCTTCTGAACTAGGAATACCTTTTTGACAACCAGAACATTCCAATTAGGCAAATTCTTCCTCTCATCGAAAAATCAGGATTGAAAACCCTTCTCACCTTATTCTCTTCTTCATGAGGATGAAGTTAAGTTTTTTTTCAAGGTGATGCTGCTCTTAAGTCTGGGAAACTGTTCATCGTGATGAAGGTGATGCTGCTTACAAGTTGAAAAAGAATGACATGAAAGACGAATATGTCATTCTGGCTGATATTTGTGCCAAGATGATTGAGTACAGGAAAGGTCTACTTGACAAAGTCTCCATCGTTCAATAGAAGATGATGATCGCACTGTTGACCAAGATGAAGGTCAACTGGGCGTTGTACGTGTTTTATCGCTTTAAGGTAGCGATACAAGAGTAGGTGAATCCCAAGCCTTATGGGATTCTGCTTAGTTTTATTCTAAGCGCTTATGGATTTGTTACTTCCCAAGGATCCAAAGTGCCAGCGACAAAATTTTATGGGAAAAAGATGATCGGCGAGTTGCTACACCGGAAGCGCAAAGGTGGTGTAGCTATTCCAAAAGAGGAGCATGAGCGACTCCTGGCTGAAGGCTTTGCTGAAGGCCAAGTGTGTGGTCATGATGAGGAGAAAGCGACATCCTCATTAGATGAGCCAAAGGAAGTTGTGGTCAAGAGACCAAAGAGAAAAGCTACTTTGAAAATCACTGAGTCCTCCAAGGCAGTGAAGAAATAAAAAAAAGAAAAGAAGAAGAAGTCTCCCTCCCCTCCTTCGAAAACCGCTTCTCCTCCTCTAACGACTACTATTTCACCAGAGACGGAAAAAGAAGCAGAAGAAGTGGAAGTGCTGCTTACCAGAAAGCGCATGCCTTGGTCCACTCCTAAAGGCTCAACAAGCTCTCCCGCCGAACTAGCGCCTGATGAACCCGAAAGTGTTCCTCCTTGTCCACCTTCTAAACCAATCAGAGACTCCTCTACCTTCTGAACCAATCAAAGAGCCTGTTGCTAATCCTATCTCGACAGATTTGGCTAACGATCGGGGTAAGTACTTATCTTAGGCAATGTACATTATGCTTTCCTTGTTGTTGTCTTCTTTAACGCAAGGATAAAATGTCTTTCATTCTATAGCGAATATAACATCCAGTATCTCCTAAATTTATTAGTCGAATTCAATATTCCTATTCCTGCTCATCCCCTCACTTCTTTACCTCTTGAAGATGAAGAAGTTCCAGAGCCTGAGGCTATAGAAACTGAAGTTTCTAGAGATCAAGCGACTATCATAGTTGAAGATAGTCCTCAGGGTAAGCGTTTATGTCTTTTATATCTTGAATTTCTACTTAGTAGAAATCTTTCTTGTTTCTCAAGAGCTTGCATGTGTCAGCTCAAAGTACACAAGACGCTGATGCACCTCCACCTCTAAAGGTAGATGTAGAGTTGGACATTCATTTATCAACTGTGGTGCAAATCGCTAAAGAAGTAGAATCAGTCCTTCCAGATGCTAAAATCTCACTAGCCAGGGATGCGACTTTGGATGCTCAACGGTAGAAAGAAGTGCCCCCGATTATCCCTACACCAACCGGTCCTCATCCTCCAGAGGTCAATTTCTTTCCCAGAGACCGTAGAAAGTAGGAAGGACTGATTGATATGGAGTTCAAGTTTCAGACAACTCTCCACAATCCTGCTCTCTCAGACGCTCAAACGTCTTTAATTTTTGAGAAGCTTGCCACTATTGGGTTTATGTCCAAGAAGTAGATCATTGCTCACTTAGAGTACCTCGAGACTCCTTTGAAAGCTATGGCAAAGTTTGAAAGAAAATGCTTTCAGGAAGTCGGCAGGAGCTTTGAACGCAACTATCCATTTCGCCGCACTCATGTCCAGATTAGAAATCCTCATATGAGCGATTGGAAAAAGAACCCGGATGAAGAACAACTAAATAAGATCGGTTATTCTACCTTTCCCAAAGTCGTCCATTCAGCCGCCAACAAGTCTTCAAAGAAACCCTTAAGCTTATGGAAGGGAAAGGGTGTTATGTTCCAAGAACACCCTAACCCAATCAATTTCTGGGTGGAAGATAAATCCAGAGAGTTTCTAGCTAGAGTTTGGGCCGACAACTTTGAAGTGGAAAAAAAAAGATTGAAAAAGCTGCTCGAGGCCAAGAAAGACAAAAAGCTGGCCGAGAAACTTTGAAAACGCTGGATCTTGGATACATCAAGATGGGCTGAAGAATTTGTTTTGCACTTCCATATAGATGAAGAGATGATTAAGTATCCATTATTTTCAACTTTGGAATTGAGTATCGGCGTAGAGGCGTGAGTCGCTAGTGGGTCCAGCCAATGCCTTACCTTAATTCAGAAGAGGCATGGAAAGTTATATCAAACATCCACTCAATCAGATTAGTCAGGGCGAACGCTATGTGTTTTATCTACAACAGAATTTTGCTCAGCGTGTCCAGATTGATTTGAATGAAGACACTTCCACCAGCAAGAGTGATGCCCTTACGATCCCTAGCGAAGGCTATATGTATTTGGCCGATATTTTGCCGAGTTCCACTAAGACAGAAGAGATATTATTGAGAATGCCCATTCCCACATTTTTGTTTCAGTGACTTGCGCGGGTACAATTTACATCCTGTCTTGTTTTGTGAACTAAATATCCGAGTGGCCAGGTTACTTCACTCATTAGGCTAATGGATTAGGCGTTAGCTCAAGCACCGATGCCTTTCTTATTGGCTTTGAAGAATTTGTATACATCTGGTGTTTAGTTTCCAAAAGACGCTGATCTAGCGTTTAGTAATGAAGAGCGTGAAGACGCATTGTTTATGATTTTGAGAACTTTCTACCAAAGTCTAAGGCCCCTAGCACTCCAGTAGTCGATACGCCACTAGTTGAAGAAATTGCACAGATTGAGGCTGAAACTCAATCTTTTGACTTAGCGATTGAAGAAGTACAGGTAGAAATTGCTGAAGAGCCAAAAGAACCTTTTGTCAAAGACAAATCCAAAGGAAAGGCAGCAGTTTCAAGCACTTATGGACTCATTTCGCCCCTCAACATCCTTCTTCTTCATCGAACTCAGATTCGGATAGTGTCCGGAGGCCAAAGACTTTAGACAAGCGGTTAGGAACTTGTTCGTCACCATCGAGGGTTTATGTTCCAAGAGGATAGCTAATGATGAGATGCACTTCAAGCTTGCCTTCGACACTAGAAGCAGTGATATAGCAAATGCTACAACCAAGAGTACTTTATTGGTACTTGATCGCATGGTCCCTTCAATCACTGGCCTATCCGAAGAGTTCAAGCGCTTCCTTGCCCAGAATGCTTCAGCCTAAAGACACAATGCTTCCAATTTTGTGAGCCTGAGTATCACTGAACAAGTTTTCCTTTGTTGGTTGATGAAGTCTAGCTGCTAAGGCGAGATATCGCTAAGTTAAAGTCTTCCCTTGATGAAGTCGAGAAGGGGAAAGATAAAGAAAAGCCAGATCAGAAAGCCAAAGGAAAAGCCTCAATTGAGCTAATTTCCAAAACTGACAATAGGAATTGGCGCTCCATGTTTTAAGAGATTGCGAGACTTAACAAGATGCTCACAAAGAAGCGTAAGCCAAGATACTTTCGAGGCAAGCATAGGATTCCTGGTGTGGATGTTGAGTTTTTAGAAATCATAGGTTTCCATCCTTACGCTGAACCCTTGCGGAGACCCCGCAACTGGAAACCTTCCAACGATTGTGTCCAAGATCTCTACCATGATCTTATTAGCACACTTAGGATTCCTTCAATAGATTGGGTGGAAAGGTTGTTTGAACTCAATCAAAGCGCTAAAGAAAGACGCTAGGACTATAACAAGGTTTATCATACAACAATGATAGACATTGACCGAGTCCTTCTGGACCTTGCGAATGAGATCTTTCAAGAGGAGAATTCCAAAAAGCAATAGAGGAGATGATTACTTATTTCTTTATTCTCTTGTACGTTTTGATGCTTTAATTTTTTTCTAGTATAAATCATGTATGCTTCAAATTCCTATATGAATGAATGGTTTAACGCTGAAACATTTTATTGAAGCTAATCTAACATTAGCTAACTTTCTAACGCTAACTTATATCTTTTGGTTTCTCTTTAAAACTCTTAAACTATAAAAGAGTTATAAGAGTTAAGGTCTTGACATCATCAAAAAGGGGAAAATTGTTAGGAAATTTCATGTTAGATGTTTTGATGATGACAAGAATAAGATTTCATGTTAGACACCAAAAGAATGTAAATTTATGCTTTCATAGAACAATTGTATAAGCGTTGGAAAGTGTTGTTATTTTGTTAGGCTTGTAATTTTTATCTTTATAGATTTTAGACTAAGTATTAGATACCGAGTCGCTGATAGAATTTTAGGTGAATCTATCAGAGATGAAGTTGAAGATCAGCGACTGAAGTCAAGTGAAGATGAAGATTTGTCTTATGTGTCTGTCAAACGCTAAAGGACTGTTTCAGGATTTTCGAATCAAGTGATCAAGAATCACATTCACCTAAAATAAATTCTCAAGTCATGAAGGACTTGAATGCAATCATCAACTGACTTTTATTTTCAACAAAAAATAAATTCAAAATGCATTGGATGCCTAATAAGTTCTTTAAATGTGATAAGCTATTATGATTTGTGGACAAGCGACATTTTGACTAGACTGTCAGGATTCAGAGTTCAAAGTCTGCTCTTTTCCAATTGGCAATAGTAGAATTTCAGGAATGTCAAAAAGGGGCTATTTAACGCGCTGCGTGAGAGATACGTGCCTGCATGTGTCCAATGGACAAATCCCCAGAAATCTCTATAAAGACTACCTTCAGCAAAATCGTAATTCACACACGTTCATGCACAAGAAAAGGTCTAAACTTTGCTGAAAATATTTGAGAGAAAAGCTTAAGAAATCCATATCCAAACTCCATCAAGCTTTTCATATGCATTCCAAAGATGGTCAAAGATATCTCAAATATCTTCATAGAAGAACCCTACACTCTTACTGAGATATCCCAAGTGGTTTGAACTTTTTAAAATGAAACAAACACGTGACAAAAACCCTCAACCTATTTCGTCTATGTGAAAAAATTGTTGATATACAAGCCATATTTCTGAGTGAGAGAAGCTTGTTGAAGAAGATCTTCATTGGAGCTAAAGTCTATGTGATCAAGGATCTCAAAATCATCTTTCTTTCCTCTATTTTGTAGAAGCCTCTGTGTGATCCTTCGATAATCGACCCAGTGGAATTCCTCCGAGCGTAAAGGACAAGAAGGACGTAGCTGGGATTACATCACCCAGTGAACCTTACATATCTTGTTTTATTTACTGCTTTATTATTTCACTTTACATTTTCATATCATATCTTTCAAAAAGCATTAAAACGGTTTAGCGACTATTTGGTTAAAGAGAACGCTAAGCTTTAAAATTATTTTCGCTGTGCTAACCCTGATTAAAAGATTAAAGCATTACCCTACTTTAGTAGTTGTTGAAATCACTACGTCTATGTTCTCTTATCTTATGCACCTGACCTAGTGTTTAGCTTACCAAGCGTTCAAAATCTTCAAAAGTGATATGACTTTTCAAAAGTCGAAAAAGACTTCAGGGTTTATTCATCCCCCTCCTTCTAGACCCTTTCGTATGCCACTTGGGACCATCACAACTCACCAAATTTATTAAAGAACTCAAGCACTCACTACGAAGTCTTTCCAATGAGATTTTTTAATATTTCAATGGGAGTGCAATGATTCGAAAATGTAGTGAGAGCTAAGAAAATTCAAAGTTCTGTCTAATTTTACTTGGTGTACAACATAAGAACATAATTGAAACTTTCTTTATTATCTGTAGATATTTTATTTTCTCTCTCAAAATGATTAATAACTATCTTAAAGAAATGCTTGAAAAAAATGTTCTCACTGGACGAAACTACCCTAATTGGATAAGAAAATTGAGAATTGTTCTCAATGATAAATCTTTGGAATATGTGCTGGAAACAAATTGTTGTTCTAGGTCGGGTCCTAATGAGGGTAATAAAGTTTGTCTCGGATAACTATAAAGTCAGGGATATATGTTGAGCTCTCTATGAGCAATGAGCTGCAAAGCCACTATGAGAAGATGGATAGTGCCAGATCTATCATACTGCACTTAGAAGAGGTTTTTGGAGAGCACAGTCAGACTGTTCGATATGTTATATCAAAGAAGCTCTTCAACATGAAGATGAAAGAATGGTAAAACGTGTCAGAACACGTCCTTAAGATGATTTCCTTGTTGGAGAAATTGAGGTCTCTAGATTGTTACATCGATTTCCATCTTCAAGTAGATCTCATTCTTCAATCTCTCCCCAAATCCTTCTCCGCCTTTGTCATAAATTTTGATATGAATGACACAGAAGGACCATTGGCAATATTGTTGGGCAAGCTGGTTAAACACAAGAGGTCATGGGGGCCATACAATGTACCTGAAGTAGGACCACTAGGAGTGTCTAAATTAGCTGGTTGTATCAGAAAGGAAAGATCGGGCAACATTCTAAGGTTCAAGGGAAATAGAAACAAAAATATAGATATCTGCCTTCTTTGCAAAGAGACTGGTCACTACAAACATGACTATCCAGCATTGAAAGCAATGGCCTCTGCAGGTATGGAACTTTATGAATTAGAAACTAACTGCTCTATGATTGTATTATCCACTTCATGGATTCTAGACTCAGGAGCTAGCACTCATGTCTGTGTTTTGAAACATGATCTGGAAAGAAGTAAGAGGATCAAGGAGTAAGAAGTGATGATCCATGTAGACAGCGGACATAGTGTGGCAGCTACTCATATAGGGTCTACTTTTTTTTTTCTTCTGGACATTTACTTGTTTTAGATAATTGCCTTGTTTTTCTCTATGGGCTTAAAAACATTTGTTCTATTCCTGTATTTGTTAGACTTAGATACAATTTCTGAGTTTTGAACAATGTTTGTAATATTTATTTTAGAAATAAGATTGTTGGCTCTGCATCTTAGGTATATGGTTTATACTACTTAAATGTCCAAAATAGATATATTGTGAATACAATCACCTAGAAACGAGGTATGTCTAGGACAAACCAAAGACTCATCTGACACTTAAGACTAGGTCATCCTAGAGAATACAAGATTCATGAACTTGAGAAAAATGGGTAATAAGCACATTTGGGTCGGACCCACTCCCCACTTGCGAGTCTTGTGCCAAAGGCAAAATGACTAGGTCAGCCTTCACGGGGCATTTTGAACAATCCAATGACGTCCTTTGTCTAATACATACTAACGTTTGTGAGCCTTTAGGGGAAATAGCTCATGGAGATTTTCAACACTTCATTACATTTTCTGATGACCACTCTAGGTATTGTCTTGTATACCTAATGAAGCATAAGTCTGAATCTATTGAATCATTCAAAGAATTCAAGACCTTGGTTGAAAACCAAACTGGCAAACGTATCAAAGCTCTATGATCTGATCGAGGTGGAGAATACATGAGTGCTAAATTTGTTGAGTTCTTAATTGAACATGGAATTGTATTACATTTAAATCCTCTAGTAATTCTACAACTCGATGGGGTAGACGAGCGATGAAATAGAACACTATTGGATATGGTTCGATCGATGCTCAGCTAAACGGATTTTCCCATATCGTTATGGGGCCATGCATTGCTTACAGCAGCCCACATCTTGAACAAGTGTCCATCCAGGTCTGTTATTGAAATTCCTTATCAGATATGGAGTGAAAAGATGCCAGGTCTTAAACACATTAGGATATGGGCTTGTCCAGCCTATGTGAAAAAGACAATGATGGAGAAATTGGAAGATAGATCTTTAAAAGGTCAATTCGTTGGTTTCCCAGAAGATTCCATGGGATACCTCTTCTATCTGCATAATGATCAAAGAGTCATAGTGGCTCTACAAGTGTACTTTCTCGAAGACGAGTTCGTTCGAGAAGGTGGTGCAGGAAGAAAGATTGTTCTGGAAGAACAAAATGAAATCCCTTTAGAGACCACTGTTCAAGAGACTCAAAATGAACCTAGCCAAATGCAAGCACCGTCGCTTAGATCAAGTAGAGTATCTCAACCACCTGAGAGATATGGTTATCTGCTACAGAAAGAGCACAATTTGTATGTCGCAGCGGAAGGGAACTATGGAGATGATTCCTCCACTTTTAAGCATGCGATGGAGGATATAGATTCAGTGAAATGGCTTGAGGTTATGAACACAGAGATGTATTTAAACCAAGTCTTGACTCTAGTGGATCACCCTAGGGGTATTGCTCCAATAGGTTGCCAGTGGATCTACAAGAGAAAGATTGGTCCGCATGGCAAGGTCGATACCTTTAAAGCTAGGCTTGTGGAAAAAGGGTATAGTCAAAGAAAGGGTATTGACTATGAGGAAACCTTCTCTCCCATTGCCATGATCAAATCCATCAGAATTCTGCTTGCAATAGCTACACGCCTAGACTATGAAATCTGGCAGATGAACGTGAAGGTCGTGTTCTTGAATAATGGATACCTCGAGGAGGACATTTATATGGAACAGCCCAAAGGTTTCGTGTCCAATGAACACTACCACAAAAAAGTCCTATTACAGCGCACCTATGGCAGCGGTTTTGAAAACTGCTGTAATAGGGGGTACTCGGTTCGGACCTATGACAGCGGTTCGAGCCGAACCGCTGTCATAGGGGTGTAAAAAAAAAAAAATAAAAAAAATATTGGACTTTTGGCAGCGGTTCAGCCGAACCGCTGCCACAAAGTTCACTTTTGGCAGCGGTTCGGGCGGAACCGCTGCCACAAGTGCACTTTTGGCAGCGGTTCGGGCGGAACCGCTGCCACAAAGTTCACTTTGTGGCAGCGGTTCGGCGGAACCGCTGCCAAAAGTGAACTTTTTGGCAGCGGTTCTGCCCGCCCAAAAGTTGTCAAAAAAAAAAAAAAAAAATTTTTTTGAACTTTGTGGCAGCGGTTCTGCCCGAACCGCTGCCAAAAGTTCAAAATTTGGGCGGGTTTATTTCAAACCGGCCCCCCCTCTCTCTCACTCTCACTCTCACTCTCTCACTCTCTCTCTCTCTCTCTCTCAACTCTCTCTCTCAACTCTCTCACCACCACCACCACCGCCGACGCCCACCTCCGCCGACGCCGACGCTGCCCACCTCCGCCGCCGCCGCCGCCGACGCCGACGCCGCCCTCCTCCGCCGCCGCCGCCGCCTTCCATTTAGTTTTGGTATTTTTTTTTAGATAAATATATACACACACACACATAGAGTATATATAGATGTATGTATATGTGGGTGTATGCATATATGTGTGGGTGTATGTATATTTGTGTATGTGTGGGTGTATTTATATTTGTGTATATGTGGGTGTATGTGTATGTATATTTGTGTATGAATATTTGTGTATGTATATATGTGGATGGGTGTATGTATATTTGTGTATATGTTCATGGGTGTATGCATATATGTGTATATGTTAATGGGTGTATTTGTGTATGTGTGGGTGTGTGTATATTTGTGTATGTATATATGTGGATGGGTGTATGTATATTTGTGTATATGTTGATGGGTGTATGTATATTTGTGTATGTGTGGGTGTATGTATATTTGTGTATTTATGAAAATATTTCTCGGTTGAAATTTTGCGGTGTTGGAATGACACGAAATTCACAAGGTCATAGAGAAACGGCATTCTGAACAAAACGCAAGACTTTGTCTTGCGCTCTCGTGATTTTAGCTATCCGAGATCGTTTAAGGCCTCAAATACGTGTTTTATTACAAAAATACGTATTTATGTAATAAAACGCGTATTTGAGGCCTTAAACGATCTCGGATGGCTAAAATCACGAGAGCGCAAGGCAAAGCCTTGCGTTTTGTTCAGAATGCCGTTTCGCTATGACCGTGTGAATTTCGTGTTATTCCGACATGGTAACATTATAAACGATAAAATAAAATTAAAAAAAATAAATATACCACCCTATGGCAGCGGTTCAGCCGGAACCGCTGCCATAGGGTCCAATTTTTTATTTTTTTTTTAAATAAATGACCCTATGACAGCGGTTCTGCCGAAACCGCTGCCATAGGGTGACCTATGACAGCGGTTCCGGAACCGCTGCCATAGGGTTTTGACCTATGGTAGCGGTACCTATGGCAGCGGTTCAAAACTGCTGTAATAGGCCCAAAAAAACCGCTGCTATAGGTCATTTCTGTAGTAGTGGAAGATTCTCATAAGGTGTGTAAATGGAATAGATCAATTTATGGACTTAAACAAGCATCGCTGAGTTAGAATCTTTGTTTTGATTAAGAAGTTCGGAACTATGGCTTTATCAAGAACAAAGATGAACCATACGTTTACAAGAAATACAGTGGGATTAAAATATCATTTCTAGTCATATACGTAGACAACATTCTACTAATAGGTAATGATATAGGCCTGTTGACTTCAGTCAAAATGTGGCTCTCAAGCACGTTCTCCATTAAAGACATAGGAGAAGAGACATATATCCTTGGAGTTCGCATCTTCAGGGATAAAGCGAATAGGAAAATGGGTCTCTCCCAAGCCCTCTATTTGGGGTAAATGAAAAAAATCCCCCCGTGTGATGACTTTTTTGCTAAAAACCCTTTGTTATCATCAAATAGCCTAATCACCCCCTATGTCCTTAAAGAAGTCTACAAAAAGCCACTTTTTGTAAAAAAAACGTGTGTTTTACATGTTTTTCACCTTTATTCACATGTTTATTTGTCATTTATACACTCTCAAATCAATATAAAAGGTAAAACAGTGTTATTTCACCAAAAAAACACATATTTCTTTCCATCTTTTTTTATCCAAAATTGGCTTTTTACAAATTTCTTTTAGAACATGTGGGGTTTTTAGGCTATTTTTTTTATCGCAAATTTTTCTTAGCAAAAACATTATATCACAGGGGTTTTTTTGGCGATTATCCCCCCTCTATTTAGAAAAGGTTTTGAAAAGATTCTGAATAGAAGATTCTAAAAGTGGCCTCTTGCCCATAAGACATGGACTTCATCTCTCTAAATTGATGAGTCCTCAAAGTGAGGATGATCGTAAGAGAATTAGTGGAGTCCCCTGTGCATCTGCAGTGGGGAGTCTTATGTACGCTATGTTATGCACAATACCGGACATTGCCTATGTTGTGAGGGTAGTAAGTAAGTTTCAAGCTAACCCAGGGAAAAAGTATTAGATTACTATTAAGTGTATCAAGAATATATGTTTGAGATATGGAGATGGAGAACTAAAGGTGGAAGGTTGTACTGACTCTGACTTTATGTTCGAGGTCGATTATCGCAAGTCCACTTAGGGGTTTATATTCGCTTTAAATGGTGGAGTAGTGACTTGGAAAAGTTCCAAGCAAAGCACGACAACTGATTCAACCACCGAATTTGAGTACATTGCTGCCTCTGAGGCAGCCAAAGAAGTTGTTTGGATAAAGAAGTTTATAGCAAAACTTCAAGTGATTCCTAGGATGGAGCTCCCGGTTGCCACTCTTCTGTGACAATAATGGAGCCATCCTGCAGGCTAAGGAACCCAGGTCTCACAATAAATCTAAACACATTGAGAAAAGATACCAAATTAATAGAGAGATCGTTGGAAGAGGCAACATCGCCGTGCAGAGAATAGATTCAACAAATAACGTTGCTGATCTATTGACCAAGCCACTATCACACGCGGTGCTAGAACACCATCTTGATAAGATGAGTATTAGATACCATAGCGATTGGCATTGAGTGCAAGTGGGTCATTATTAGGATTATGCCCTCCATGCCATAGAGGAAGTAGATTAATTATGGCATTTACCTTTATGTTGTACAAACTCTTACTCTTTAATAAAGGAATTGTTTTGTTAATATCAATCTTGATGGCATTAATATAAGTATTAAACAACTAAGCCCCGAGTAATCAGAAGGGAGCTTCTACTCCTTAATAGTTAGAGGAGATGGACACTAGAAGTATCGTTTCCTTGTTTACTTAAACTAGAGTTCGCAGGTCAACGAGTATTAATTTGGCATTAAGACCAGACTTGTATGACGCAAGCTTCGACAAGGAGTGTCAGTCGGTCACTTTGGATGGTAGGAGCTTGGTCATACATATATCAATACAATTGATATATTCAAACATAGCTCGTCGTAATTCAATCACATAGGTAATTACTCCTTGATTGTCAATGATTGAATTACTGGTCACGGTAGTGTGCGTGAGCCTTAGACCTGAGGATTGACGAAGATTGGACTTGTAACACTGAACAAATTATTAGAGTAGTTAGATCTAATTCACCCATTGGTGGTATCAACCTCGAAGTGCAGTTTAGAAGGACAAGTGGAAATTGTTCGGTGATTATACTCACATGCTGTCTGTGACCTAAAGGTTCGTATTGAACTATTCATTTCAATTAGGTTTCGATGTGAGTCCACGTGGCTGGCTAAGTGACACTCACATCCTTTGTTTCCTCCCAATGCCAATTGAAACGAACTTAGAGAGTCGTACCTCAAAGGAATTGAACGAAGAAAGTTCTTTTGTTGTCAAATATATGAAATAAGTAATTTGCTATTTGATGAGCAAATTATTTATTTGAACAATTGAATTAATGGAAATAAATTAATAACAAATAATTAGATACATTTATTATGAACACATTAATTTATTTGATTAATTAGATTAATGGAAATAATTTAAATATAATAAATATAGACTTATTTATTTTACTCATCCTTTAATGAAATAATAAGATTATTTAATTTAGATGATTATTAATTAGTGTTATATTTTAATTGGATTAAAATATATTGTACCAAATTAATAATTGGACTAAGTTCAAAGTCAACTTAGCCCAATTTGGGTAACATGGATCGTGTGAGGCGTGTATTTGAGGAGTTGGATGGGCTCAAGGAATTAGTTAATTCCAAGCTCATCACTCCTTATATATACCTAACCCACTGGTTCAGAAAAACCTAATTCTTACAATAGACTTGACAGCAAAGAAAGAAGAATAGAAAAATCTCTCTCCACCCCTTAGAGTAGCCGTCGGCCTTAGAGGTGCAAAAGGTAGTGAATTTTTCTTCAAGGTTATTCTTGTTAGGTGTGTGAACAAATTAATCTAATGGCATTGAAGTGTATTAAACAAATAAGTCCTTGAGATTTAAAGATAGACTTTCCACCTCTTATGGTTGAGAGGAGGCACTGGAAGACTCAAGTACTTAATATATTAAAAGATAGTTCGCAAAGAAGTGCTAGTCGAACACTGATGAGATAGTGGGAGCTGGTGTCATGAATATTGTAGCGCCCACCGACCACCTGGTCGCCCGCTACCCTGCGACACTAGCTCGATCCACGAGACTGTCCTTTCTCGAGCCAGCACTAAGCGTCAGAACTATACCAATTCTTCATCTGCTAAAACTAAAAAAATTCATTCCAATTAAACAAACAATACCTTCTTCATCACTCTTACAAAATTCAACAATAACCCTATCAATTACAGTTCTCCAAGCCAAAACATATACATACCCAATCGTACATCCCAAAACATCATCCCTCTAATAGACACAAACCAATGCTTCCTTTATTTCTCATTTCTCCATTCGTATCCGACATTCTAAGCTTATCTAAAAAGGAAGAAAGAAGGAGGGGTGAGTCCGAATGACTCAGTGAGGTAGGTTAACGGGTTGCTTTACCTTTACTATTGAAACAGAATCTGCAGTGGAAGATTACAAGAGAAACAAGATCACACTTGTCGAGTGAATCATTAAAGCAATCAAACTGTTAGAATGATGAACATCACGAAACATATAATGAAACCAGAATGGATAGCTCATATACTTTAGATTCATGTCATACGATTGTGTTTCGTCTCCCCACTGTCCCATACCAACGGGAGACTTCACACCTTTTGAGATTTGCAGGTGTTGGGATTCTAGTGGTGGCTCCTACGGGTTCAAGAGGTGGCCCCCACCATCGCGTGGCACTTTGTCCAGTATAGCACTTAGCTCCCTTTAGTCTGCGAAATTTCCAGGTGTTGGGATTCTAGCGGTGGCTCCTGCGGGTTTAAGAGGTGGCCCCCACCGTCGTGTGGCACTTTATCCCGTATAGCACTTAGCTCCCTTCACTCTGCCTTTAAGAGTCAAAGCTTTAGACCAAGAAAAGAACATATCGCGGAAGGATGCCGGACATTAGGATTCTAGTGGTCGCTCCTACGGGTTCAAGAGGTGGCCCCCGCCGTCGCGTGGCACTTTGTCCCGCATAGCACTTAGCTCCTTTAGCCGACGGAGTAGAACCAAGGAATATAATAGTTTCAACGTGAAGGTATTTACTCGATATTCATATGATATGACTCACGAGAATTGACAACGATTAGACCGATGACCATGTTGAGACTAAACATGAAAAGGATAATGTCGAGAATTATGAGATATTGATTGGAGCGGGATACTTAAGAACTTACATTCATCAATAAGAAATCATCAAGGTATCGATGAGATAGTTTCTGAATGAAACAAGGGAATAACAATTAGGTAAACCAATTAAAAAGTGTCAAGGGAAAGAGAAACCCTCACAGTTACAACTCGATGTCGTCGCCTTGTGTCTCGTCTAAACCACAATCTATCCTGCTGTCCAAATACACCGTCATATTCTTAACTTATAATACTTTATAATCCAACCAAATACAACAAGTTATATCATACTATCCAACCATATATGCAATTAAGTTCAAACAAGCCTCCTTACATGCGCAATATACTTCAACAATTTTTTAAAACAATCTCGGAATGGAATTTCTTTCTCAAATTTTACAGGATATCTAAAAGGACTCGGAAAAAGTCTACATAATTTTACCAGATTTAACTTCATTGTCAAATTGGGGATTCGATCAACGATACAGGACCATCCCGACAGATTTTTTGAGAACAGACACCTTATATTCAAATATTTTTGTAAACTCCCCTGTTTACTGATTAAGTATGCTTCTCATTATCTAAATGATGAGGAGAGGAAAATTAAAAATTTGCTGGAGGATTAAGGTACGGTATCCGTTGGGCCACATTGTCTGCGGATTCCGTGAGTTACGTGGAGACTGTGGAACGTGCCATGCAAGTTGAAGCAGGGATTCAGGAACTTGAGACAACAAAAGAAAACAACAAGAGAGTTCAGCCTACACCATCCCATTGGTTTGAAGAGCTAAATCCGAAGAGGGGACCAAATTCCTTCAATGGAAATGTAGGAAATTTCTCTTACAACTCAGATCCTTCTTGTGCCAATGTTAACAAATTTCCTAGCATCTCAGAAATGAATTGTGGATTTAGCGGTAAACCGCGACATGATGAGTCCCAATGCAGACTAAAAGATAAATTATGCTTCATGTGTGGAAGTAACCAACATTACAAAAGAAATTGTCCCATGATCACTAGCGCCCAATAGGAATTCAAAGTCCTAGAGCACCGGAACCCACTCCCAATAACCGATCGACTATCACTAACATACAATCAACACCTCAGCAAAACTGAAAACCAAAAAGTCCATGTTAGGAACTATGTCATTGGAGTGGAAGAGAAACCACATCTGGAAGGTAATGTTTAGTTATCAAGAAAAGACATTGACATATTAGTTAATCAATATCCTGTGCGTCTTTTTTTTCGTTGCCATATGCATTATCATTCATGATCGTAGTCCGATAGCTAGAAATTTTAGGAGTTGAGATACGTGCACCATCGAGTAGTAGTTATCATAATTATTACTATATGAAAACTTGTGATAGTACATAAGTGATGCAATTGAGATATTGGAGTAAGGCAGCATAAATGAAATAGGATTGCCTGTGACGACGACTACTATGCTGCAATTCATATAATCGGGTGGACTAAAAGAGTGGACACATCGATCTTCATTCTAGTAGGACTCGAAAGTATGCAAGGATATCCACATCTGCTTAGAATTAGGGGACATCTCGAAGGGATGGATATTAAATACTACAGCAAATGGCATTGAGTGCAAGTGGGAGATTGTTAGAGTGTATGCCCTCAAATGCCATAAAGAGGATAGATTTATAGGGCATGAACATTGTAACTAAACTATGGTTTTTCCAATTAATATAAGGCATTTGATTGTTGTTTTCTTATAAGCATTTGTAAGGTATAATAAACAACGTAAAAGCCTTGATGACAAGGAAAAACCCTCTACCTTCTATGGGATAGGAGGATAGGCACTAGAGTGGTTTGCTCCCTATAATATAAAAGGGTTCGCATGTCTAAGAAATTTTGATTGGGCATCAATAGTGAATAAAGGCTTGTATGATATAAGTTTTGACAGAGAAAATGCACGTCGTACACTATGGAAATGGTAGTGAGAACTTATATCTTAGACACATCAGTTGGACTGATATCTTCGAACACGCCTCGCATCAGTTCATCACATGGGTATTCACTCATTGACAGTCAATGATGAAACTGATAAGTAGTGATAGGTACGTGTGAACCTCTGGCCTGAGAAATCGAGTTGAAGATGTACTTGTGACATAAAGTCTGTTATTAGAGTAGTTAGATTCAAATCACCTGATGGTGGAATTGACCTCGAAGTGCGACTTGATGGGCAAGTAGCATTGTTAACTGATTTGCAATATGAAATTTATTCTTTCATAAGTGAATGAGTAAAATATCCTATGCGATCATGAATAAGTGAGGATGAAAGTCTTTGGTCAAAGCATTTAAATACCTTGACTTATTATGAGCTTAGGCATATGGTTAAGTTATATGAGTTTGACTTTAAAACAAGACTCTTACTTGACTGGGATATAAGAATAAAAGATTTATACACGTACGGTATTCACTGCGTAAAGGTTTACAATGATCCTATTCATTCGTTCTCAATTGGGTTACGGTGTGAGCCACAAGATTGGCTAGGTGTCACTCACACCCCTTTGGATTCCTCCCAATTGCCTTTTCAAACGAACCTAAAGAGTCGCGCTTAAAGGAAGTGCAAAAGGAAAAACATGAGAAAAAGACTTGAGAGAAATTCACGGCATTGGATGCCGTAATTAATTAATTAATTATTAGATAATTTAATTAATTAATTAAATTAATGAGTTAATTAATTTCTTGGATAAATTGAATTATAAATTAATTAGCAATTGAATTAATTGGATTATTAATTTATTTATTGGATAAATAAATTATCCGATTAATTAATTAGCAAGTAAGACGAAAGCCCGAAGGCTTCTGAGCCCACTAAGGGGCGGCCAAATAGACACCCAAATAGGGCTCTTGCATGCTAGTGTTATTGTTTTCATAATGATATAAATATATCACAAGGTGAAAAATAGCACAAGGCAACTTACATAACTTTCTCTCCAAGAAAAAGTCTCCCACCTCTCTCTCTCTCTCTCTCTTTCTAGCCGTCTTTGACAAGGAAGAAAGGAGGAGTTTTTCGTTTTTGATTCCGGCGTGACGAATTAGAGACGTTGGCAAATTCGGCGTTAGAGAAAAGGATCACGTTCAGAAATCAACATACGCGAGAACGGTAATTTTTCGATACACAATTAAACACAAGGATTAGAGATGATTCGGGCTTTGGGAATTAAATTTACTTTCCGCTGCGTTTTATTCATATAATTCCCAACAGGCTGAATAAGGTTTTTGTCGACTGGTTTGTTTTGATTTTTGGAAGTTCAAGAAACATGAATATCTCAGTAATAATGTAGGGTTCTTCTTGAAAAGATATTTGAGATATTGGATGATTGTCTCAGGGATTGATGAAAAGCTAATGGAATGTTTGAGTTATTCTGAAATTTTAAGGTTTGAGACTTCAATGCAACATGGGTTTGGCTGGTAAGCTTGTTGTTCTTTCTCTTGCTTTAGGTTTTCTTTTTGGTTCAAAGTCAGATTTAGAATATACTTCTTCAGATTTTTTACACTGACTAACTTCTTACACTAAGTAAACAAAAACCCCTAGGTATATTAAGAGGGGGCGGTCGCAAGGCTTTATTGGAATGGTCTTCTTGACTTTGTTCCATCTTACTCATGTGTAATTAATTAAATCCAAGTCCAATCCTATTGACTTTTAATTAGTTACTTTAATCTAATTAAAATTAATCCAATTAATTTAATTCAACTTATAAATTAATTTCCAATTATTGAACTTATGGATTAATATGAATATCTTTAATTAAATCATGCCATCCATTTTGTTAGTCAATCACATATAATGTGATTTTACCAAAATACACTTAGCATGAAAACACATTCCTTTTCCTCACATAACGCGACTCTCTAGGCTCGATTCATTTGGCAATGTGAGGATTCCAAAGGATAAAGTTGTCACCTAGTCAGCCTCGTGGAACCAAATCGTAGCCCAATTGAATAGGAGATGAAAATGTCATCACAAACCTTGATTACGATTACCATATGCGTACAAAATCTTCACCCACGTGACCCAATCAAGTAAGAGCCACGGTACGTCAAACTCATAGAACTTGATGTTGTACTCAGTAATCATAATAATATGAAATTACCAAACTACCCCAGTGACCATCATAGGTTAGTTTATATGCTTTGGCCAAATACTTTATAGTTTCTATTGCTTATGATCGTACACGTCACATACTCGTTTACAGCCGAGGCAGTGTGACACGAAAAATCCTTACGTGTTTGCACAGCAAGTGGACTGGTCGTGTATAGTAATAAAGTGGATTTTTAAGTCCGAATTGTCGATCCCATAGAGACTTGTATTTTAGACTTCTTGAATTTAAAGCAAGCAATAATTAAACTAAAACTAAAGATTTAAAGATTTTAAAAGCAATAAAATAAACTAAAACAAGAATTAACTCAAATATTATGGAAGCAAGATACAAGAAACAAGATGTCGAAATCAAGATAGCTATGGAAGAGAGCAACTAAGACACATGTGATGGCATAAATTAATCAATTTTCATTATAAACATGTTCTCATATTATTAAACTACTGTTGCTTTGGTGGAAAAAACCTTAAATAATTACTACTCGATGTCTCGGCTGTAATAATCCTATGACTAAGTGACGGTTCTCTAAATACGTCTATCCGAGAATCAAATCATTAACCATGCATTCACGTTTTAGAATTTCCCCGGATAAATCCGGCTAACTGCACCCGGAAATCTATACCTATCTCTAGGAGAAATTCCTCATGTTTTTCGGATGACGTGATGATTTCTTTGAACCCTAACTTATATTCTCTCGAATGAATAAACTAGACTAATTAGCAAGCATATGGTGATCAAACATATGATTGGAATTAAAGCACAAAATCAACACACAAAGCAACAATAGAATTAATATGAAAAACACAATTTATAACTCAAATATCATAATTTAGCCTCAACATGGCCTTAGTTCGAAGAATCTAATTCATCATAAAAGATAAAAGATAGAAACTTAAATTAAGATTCATATTCATAGACAAAAATAAATCTAAATCTAAGAAACTCCCTCGTATTTTTGATGGTTGAACTTCGATCTTCATCTCTTCCATGCTTCTTGATTTCTTCACCTTCAAGGGCTTTTGAAAATCTTCATGAATATGTAAAAACGATATCTAAACCCCATTAGGGCTCTATTCTATGTGTATTTTCGTATCCTAACCCTAGAGAACTGATCTAATATATATAAGGGTGGAAGGGGAAGACTCCAACTTGAATTAGATTTGGAAATTTCCAAAACTCTGCTATTTTTCCCATCAGAACCAACGTTCGAACGTGATGTACCCAACGTCCGTACGTTGGATGCAGTAGCACTTTCATTCTGCGCAGCGATATGGTTTCCTTCATAACATTTTCCTCCGATCTCTGATTTAGGTGATTAAAGTTGCCACATAAAGCTAAGACAGAGCTCTACAATGTTGTAGAAGAAACAGTTGTCAAATTCCGTCTGTAAATGCTCTAAAATTCTGAATTTCCGTCCAGTTTTCCTCAATTGCAATGATTTCTCATCTTTACTCAATAAGCACACAAATAACTGCATGTATGGCATAAATCATGTATAAACCAATGTAAATAACATAAATATGAGGCTCTAAAACATGTAAATCTCACACCTATCATGGTGAATCCCATATTGGTAGATATCTTAGATGTTTTGATAATGACAAGATAGGATTTTATGTTAGACCCCAAATATAATGTAAGTTTATGTTTCACAGATCAAATGTATAAGCGTTGAAAGCTTGCAATTTTATTTAGGCTTATAATTTTTATCTTTATAGATTTTAGACTAAGCATTAGATACCGAATCGCTAATAGAATTCTAGGTGAGTCTATTAGAGAAGAAGTTGAAGATTAGTATCTGAAGTTAACTAAAAGATGAAGATTTGCTCTTAGCGACCGTCAAACGCTAAAGAACCTTTTCTTGATTTATGGATCAAGCGCTTAAAGCACTTTAGCAATCTATATCAGATTCACCTGAAATAAATCCTCAAGTCATGAAGGACTTAAATGTAATCATTCAACGAACATTTATTTCCAACGGGAAATAAATTCAAAATGCATTAAATGCTTGATAAGAGCATTAAATGTGATAAGCTATTATGACTTGTGGAAAAATCACCTTTTTGACTAAACTGTCAGAACTTCAGAGTTTATAGCTACTCCTGTCCAATCGGATCCAGCACATTTTCAGGAATGTCAGAGAAAAGGTCGAATCACGCGCCGCTGGATAGGCACGCTCCTACATGTGTCCAACGGACAGATCATAAGAATTGCCTATAAACACCTTACCTCCATCAAACCCTAAAAAGAGAGCGTGAACAATACAAAAGAAAAATTACGCACATGCATAAGAAAACTTTGCTGAAACTTCTTGAAAAAGGTTGGAAACTCCATAGCCAAAATCTTTCAAGCTTTTTATACATTCCAGACAGTCACAAATATCTCAAGCCTATTCCAAAGAAGAAACCTAAATACTTACTGAGATATTCCAAGTTGTTTGACTGATAAGTCCATATTATACAGTATGTTATGCCACATTTTAATGTGATTTGATCGTTACTTTGATCATTTTTTATCCCTCATAATGCTTTAATTGGTATATATTTTGTTTTGCAGGATAAAAGTTGATTTACGCATGAAAGACGAGAAAAGAGATCCAAATTGAGCTTGAAATTAAAGAAAGAAACAAAAGAAGATAGTTGACGAAAAATTCTACACAATGGTCATATAAAAACGAGGTTTTCGACCTCTTACAGGCCGAATCAGATTAGGATTTCTTCGACAATATTGTTTATCTTTGTCTTAGCTTCGCGTATCAACTCGAATCACCTCAATCCGACATTTGTAGAGAGAGAGTTATGATCAAAATACAAAAGCTGCGCATTTTGCATTAGACGACCGCGGTCGTGCTTCGGAAAATTGGTTCGCACTTTTTGTGCCGCGGCACTGTTGCCAGCTGCCCTATTTTTTTATATCTTCCGTTTTTGGACTTTATAAGGCATTCTTGACTTACCAAAAGGCTACACTTGTTCTAAAACACCTAGAGGAAGCCATAGGAAGACCCAAGGAAGCTTAAGGAGCCATTTTTCATCATCAAAGCTTGGATTCACACCTTGTAATAGGGAGTAATTCAACTCTTTCTCTTTGATTAGTTTATCAACTATGTCTTATAGAATTGTTGAATCACTTGTTGTTGTAAGTATGCGCTAAGCATCTTTGTGGTTGGGTTATGTGAATACTTTCTGATGTTTTGTGTTTAATGAATCATTAATTTCTGGATTTATTACATTCTTGTTACATGTTTGATTTTATACTTAATGCTTTCACATGAATGATCACCATGTGTTTGATATAATGCTTTATCTTGAGACCGAGAGGAGATAGATAATGGGAGATCGAAAAATCAAACATCATAATGTAACAATTGACTAGAGATAGAATCGATTGCGTTGTGTGGCTTTTTGTGATAAGATGACCCCATTGAATGTAGGATCTTCGTAAACAAGGAATTCCTTTGAACCTAAATGCATGTTAGTTAATTCAATCTTCACTATAGAGATATAGGAAGTTGTTAACTAGTATAGGCTTGTTATTTCAAGAGATTGAATAATAAATACATTAGGGGGTTTCGCCATAACAAGAGCGTTCTAAAAATCCGGATAATTGAGAGTTTATGAACATAGAATAGAACATAGTAGGATCATAACCCAATCACCTCTTTCCATTTGATTTATTACCTTGATAATAATTTTAGTTATCTTTAGTTATTTTCATAGTATAATCACCTATCATCTTATAAATTGATTTAGCTTAGAATTAGGTAATATAGCAATTACGAGCATTGAATCCAATTGTCCTTGTGGAGACGATACACCCTGGGCTAAATAGTCCACTTTATTACTTTGCACGACCTAGTATACTTGCGAGGATTTCGCGTGTCAAGTTTTTGGCGCCGTTGCCGGGGATAATTGCGTTATTTGATATTGTGATTCACTTATCTTCTCTAAGACTAAGTTGTTTTTTTTTTTAATTTGGTTCTTTTGAATGGAAGGGAATAATCAAAACAATCCCTTACATGCCCCACCGGGCATCAATTTGGTAGACCCAAGAATTCAAGCTATCATTCAAGCGGCGGTTGCTGCTACTTTAGCCCAGAGGCAAGAACATGCTCCTCGGCCATTGCGTGACTATATGCAACTCACCATCTATGGAGCTACCGGTGCCATTGTGCTACCCACCATTGAAGCGAATACTTTTCAGATTTCACCGGCGATACTTCAATTAATTTCCAATGATCAATATCGAGGTGCGGTGGATGAGATGCCACATGCTCATATTGCCCGTTTCCTTGGCTATTTGAGCACATTTCGACAGAATGGGGTTACCGATGAGGCAATTAGGATGAGACTCTTTCCTTTCTCGTTGAAGGACAAAGCAAGAGCATGGCTTGACTCTTTGCCAGCCGCATCCATCCATACTTGGGATCAGTTGGTGGAGAAGTTTTTGAGGAAGTACTTTCCACCGGGAAAAATAGCTGCTATCAAAGCCGAGATACAGGGTTTTCGACAGATGGAGGGGGAATCATTATATGAAGCATGGGAAAGATTCAAGGAACTTCTCCGAAAATGCCCTCACCATGGTTTTCCATTATGGGCTGAAGTACCCATCTTCTATCAAGGTCTTAGCCCCGAAATTCGAACAAATCTTGATGCATCTGCGGGTGGCTCCCTTATGAATTTATCACCACAGTCGGCTTGGGACATGATAAACAATATGGCTGAAAATAACTACCAATGGCCTACCGAGAGAATGATGCTTCCTAAAAGGGCAAGTGGAGTTTAT
This sequence comes from Buddleja alternifolia, assembly GCA_019426215.1. Classification (NCBI taxonomy): domain Eukaryota; kingdom Viridiplantae; phylum Streptophyta; class Magnoliopsida; order Lamiales; family Scrophulariaceae; genus Buddleja; species Buddleja alternifolia. Next base: position 28,409 of record WHWC01000183.1, read on the forward strand.
CAAATGGATGCTTCGACTACACTAGCTACACAACTGGAGTTATTACATAGGAGGCTTGATGCGATGAATTTCCCGGTCAATCAAGTGCATGCTAGCTCACCATTCCAATATGATTCTATTGAGAATGCCAATTTTTTGCACAACCCGAGCATGAGCCAAAATGACCCCTTTTCTGAACGGTACAACTCGGGATGGCGCAACCACCCAAATTTTTTTTGAGCAACAACGTGGTTAAGCCACCCTCGGGATTTTTGTCACACCATGATAAACCACCCTTTCTACCAAACGCTTATACAAAACAAGAGGGGTATCACCAACAAGAAAAGAAGCCGAGTTTCGAGGAGTTGATGCTTCAATATATAAAGCAAAATGATGAGCGAAGTCATAACCTCGAGATTAATATGGGAAATATACAGACTCAGTTGGGACTATTGGCTAGTCAATTTTCGGGTAGAGCATCGGGTTCAATGCTTAATGACACTGAAAAGAACCCGAAGGAGCAAGTCCATGCCATTTCGTTGCGAAGCTTGTAAAGAAATAGATGCTGAAAATTCCCAAAAATCAGAGGAGTGCCGCAGCCCAATGCCGCAGTCTGTAATTCCATTATCAAATTCTTCAGAGGAGTTCCGCGGCATAGAACCGCGGCACAACCATGTGGATAAACAGATTTCAGAGGACTACCGCGGCACAACACCGTGGCACCATCACCTGTTCCTAAAAAAATTGATTCTGCAACCCGCACCACTCCTGAGCCTGTACAGCCACGTCCACCTTTTCCTCTTGTACTAAAAAAGGGGAAACTTGATGATCAATTTCTTAAATTCATTGAGATGTTTAAACAATTGCGCATTAACCTCTCTTTTGCAGATGTTATGCTTCAAATGCCGAAGTATGTGAAATTTCTCAGGGAAATCCTTTCTAACAAAAGAAAGCTAGAGAAGTTTGAAACTACGGTGCTTACAGAAGAGTGCTCAATGATCATCCAAAACAAGCTCCCACCTAAGCTTAAGGATCCAGGGAGTTTTACAATTCCTTGTCAAATTGGTTCTTTCAATTTTCCTAAAGTTCTATGTGATTTGGGAGCAAGCATTAACTTACTTCCATTCTCACTTTTCAAGAAATTAGGATTTGGAAAGCCATAGCCCACCCCCATTTCTCTCCAATTAGTTGACCGATCCATCATGTATCCGAGAGGGATTATAGAGGATGTCCTAGTAAAAGTTGATAAGTTCATCTTCCCAGTGGATTTCATAGTCTTAGACATGGAGGAAGACGTGGAGATGCCTATCATACTAGGTCGACCTTTCCTAGCTACAGTCGAAGCTGTTATTGATGTCAAGCATGGTAAGCTCAAATTTACAGTTGGGGAAGAAACGGTGACCTTTAATGTTGTCAATGCATTTAAACTGGTTTCTTCAACTAATGGTGTTTCTGATTTCAAAGATCGTTCCAGGAAAGTGGTGGAAAGATTACCCGATCAACAACACCAATGAAGGGGAATCCGGAAACTCACCCTAATGGTATTGGTTAAGAGCATAAAAGGAGTCGAGCTACCGACTTTAAACTAGCGCTTCGTGGGAGGCACCCCACATTTTACATGCTTTCTTTCATTTATGTTATTTTTCGTTTTGTTTTGTTTTTCTCGTTTTGTGTGTTTTAATTGTTTTGATGACGCTTTTTGTCTCTTCTTGTTTGTCTAACATCACAGCTGGCTAGGCGTTATTTTCAGATTATTCGCCTTGTTGCTTTTTCGCTTTTTGGACATCACATAGCTTCAAACATCAGGGACGTCTTTCTTTCCTTTACTTTACATAAGTATGTCCGCTCATTGGGGACAATGTGCTAGATTAGTTGGGGGGTGGGATGATTTAGGCCATCCTTCATTTTCTTTAACCTGTCAATTGGCCTTCACGATAATACATAATCTCTAGACCTTATTTTGAGCCTTATGGATAAGAATGGAGTGTGCTAAGCACACTAAAAACCACCATTCGCTTTTCTTTCGAAAACCACACCAACCACCTTTTAGCCTAAAAGAAAGAAAAACAAAGTTTATCTTCCAAATTAAGAGAGCATATAACTTCATATCATGTGGTTTTGATTTGGGTATTGAATTTCAGAGATTAATAGTTTAAAAGTTGTGTTGGGTTCATGATAATATGAAAAAAATTTGAGGTCTTGAGTTTATGTGAATAAAGAGAGGAAAAAGAAATGTTGTGAGTTGGCTAAAGAGTCGAGAGATCGGAAGTTACCGAAAAATATAATTGGTGAGCTCTCTCGACTAGGCTATGATGTGAACTTCAATGAGATTTAATTGGTTTGGGAATCATTATTCACCCCTAGCATCAAAAGAAACAAGTTTTGGGGTTTTGAGTTCAAAGGAAAAAGAAATCAAAAAGCTATAAGTGGCGAGATATAGAGATTTATTTCGGTTGATGAGTGAGTGTTTAGCTCAATGAAATTGAGGTGTATGCTTTATTGAGTTTAGTCATTTTATCCATATATTCCCGTCCAAGCCATTACCTAGCCTTACATTACAAGCCGAAAAGACCTTTTGATCGTGACTTTCACATTTCATGCACACCGATCGATTAACAAAGTTTTGAAGTGTTTTAATATTTTTCTTATCTAATGAGTTTGCATAATCTTGTTTAAAGTGTGCTTTTGGCATAAAAATGGATATGGAGTTCGTGATTTAGAGATGAAGTCAAAGATGTTTCGGGGGCTTTCAAATTGTTGAGTGTTCTAGGTAAAGTGTCACCTGTCATAATCATTTTCAAGGGTTTAATTCTTGTACGTGCTTGATTATTGAGACATGAAACCTTTCCAGATCCCAAACCAAGTTGTAAAGTATGAACTTATGAGTACTTGTTCGCCATTTACTGATCGAGATGATCATAGCCTAGTTGGGGGGTAGTTGATAAGTCCATATTTTACAGTATTTTATGCCCCATTGTAATATGATTTGATCGTTACTTTGATCATTTTTTATCCCTCATAATGCTTTGATTGGTATATATTTTGTTTTGTAGGATAAAAGTTGATTTATGCATGAAAGACGAGAAAAGAGATCCAAATTGAGCTTGAAATTAAAGAAAGAAACAAAAGAAGATAGTTGACCAAAAATTCTACACAATGGTCATATAAAAACGAGGTTTTCGACCTCTTACAGCCGAATTAGATTAGGATTTCTTCGACAATATTGTTTATCTTTGTCTTAGCTTCGCGTATCAACTCGAATCACCTCAATCCGACATTTGTAGAGAGAGAGTTATGATCAAAATACAAAAACTGCGCATTTTGCATCAGACGACCGCGGCACGGGACCGCGGTCGTGCTTCGGAAAATTGGTTCGCACTTTTTGTGCCGCGGCACTGTTGCCAGCTGCCCTATTTTTTTATATCTGCCGTTTTTGGACTTTATAAGGCATTCTTGACTTACCAAAAGGCTACACTTGTTCTAAAACACCTAGGGAAGCCATAGGAAGACCCAAGGAAGCTTAAGGAGCCATTTTTCATCATCAAAGCTTGGATTCACACCTTGTAATAGGGAGTAATTCAACTCTTTCTCTTTGATTAGTTTATCAACTATGTCTTATAGAATTGTTGAATCACTTGTTGTTGTAAGTATGAGCTAAGCATCTTTGTGGTTGGGTTATGTGAATACTTTGTGATGTTTTGTGTTTAATGAATCATTAATTTCTGGATTTATTACATTCTTGTTACATGTTTGATTTTATGCTTAATGCTTTCACATGAATGATCACCATGTGTTTGATATAATGCTTTATCTTGAGACCGAGAGGAGATAGATAATGGGAGATCGAAAAATCAAACATCATAACGTAACAATTGACTAGAGATAGAATCGATTGCGTTGTGTGGCTTTTTGTGATAAGATGACCCCATTGAATGTAGGATCTTCGTAAACAAGGAATTCCTTTGAACCTAAATGCATGTTAGTTAATTCAATCTTCACTATAGAGATATAGGAAGTTGTTAACTAGTATAGGCTTGTTATTTCAAGAGATTGAATAATAAATACATTAGGGGGTTTCGCCATAACAAGAGCGTTCTAAAAATCCGGATAATTGAGAATTTATGAACATAGTAGGATCATAACCCAATCACCTCTTTCCATTTGATTTATTACCTTGATAATCATTTTAGTTATCTTTAGTTATTTTCATAGTATAATCACCTATCATCTTATAAATTGATTTAGCTTAGAATTAGGTAATATAGCAATTACGAGCATTGAATCCAATTGTGCCTGGGGAGACGTTACACCCTGGGCTAAATAGTCCACTTTATTACTTTGCACGACCTAGTATACTTGCGAGGATTTCGCGTGTCAAGTTTTTGGCGCCGTTGCCGGGGATAATTGCGTTATTTGATATTGTGATTCACTTATCTTCTCTAAGACTAAGTTGTTTTTTTTTTAATTTGGTTCTTTTGAATGGAAGGGAATAATCAAAACAATCCCTTACATGCCCCACCGGGCATCAATTTGGTAGACCCAAGAATTCAAGCTATCATTCAAGCGGCGGTTGCTGCTACTTTAGCCCAGAGGCAAGAACATGATCCTCGGCCATTGCGTGACTATATGCAACCCACCATCTATGGAGCTACCGGTGCCATTGTGCTACCCACCATTGAAGCGAATACTTTTCAGATTTCACCGGCGATACTTCAATTAATTTCCAATGATCAATATCGAGGTGCGGTGGATGAGATGCCACATGCTCATGTTGCCCGTTTCCTTGGCTATTTGAGCACATTTCGACAGAATGGGGTTACCAATGAGGCAATTAGGATGAGACTCTTTCCTTTCTCGTTGAAGGACAAAGCAAGAGCATGTCTTGACTCTTTGCCAGCCGCATCCATCCATACTTGGGATCAGTTGGTGGAGAAGTTTTTGAGGAAGTACTTTCCACCGGGGAAAATAGCTGCTATCAAAGCCGAGATACAGGGTTTTTGACAGATGGAGGGGGAATCATTATATGAAGCATGGGAAAGATTCAAGGAACTTCTCCGAAAATGCCCTCACCATGGTTTTCCTTTATGGACTGAAGTACCCATCTTCTATCAAGGTCTTAGATCCGAAATTCGAACAAATCTTGATGCATCTGCGGGTGGCTCCCTTATGAATTTATCACCACAGTCGGCTTGGGACATGATAAACAATATGGCTGAAAATAACTACCAATGGCCTACCGAGAGAATGATGCTTCCTAAAAGGGCAAGTGGAGTTTATCAAATGGATGCTTCGACTACACTAGCTACACAACTGGAGTTATTAAATAGGAGGCTTGATGCGATGAATTTCCCGGTCAATCAAGTGCATGCTAGCTCACCATTCCAATATGATTCTATTGAGAATGCAAATTTTTTGCTCAACCCGAGCATGAGCCAAAATGACCCCTTTTCTGAACGGTACAACTCGGGATGGCGCAACCACCCAAATTTTTTTTGAGCAACGACGTGGTTAAGCCACCCTCGGGATTTTTGTCACACCATGATAAACCACCCTTTCTACCAAACGCTTATACAAAACAAGAGGGGTATCACCAACAAGAAAAGAAGTCGAGTTTCGAGGAGTTGATGCTTCAATATATAAAGCAAAATGATGAGCGAAGTCATAACCTCGAGATTAATATGGGAAATATACAGACTCAGTTGGGACTATTGGCTAGTCAATTTTCGGGTAGAGCATCGGGTTCAATGCTTAATGACACTGAAAAGAACCCGAAGGAGCAAGTCCACGCCATTTCGTTGCGAAGCTTGTAAACAAATAGATGCTGAAAATTCCTAAAAATCAGAGGAGTGCCGCAGCACAATGCCGCAGTCTGTAATTCCATTATCAAATTCTTCAGAGGAGTTCCGCGGCACAACCATGCGGATAAACAGATTTCAGAGGACTACCGCGGCACTACGCAAAACCGCGGCACAACACCGTGGCACCATCACCTGTTCCTAAAACAATTGATTCTGCAACCCGCACCACTCCTGAGCCTGTACAGCCACGTCCACCTTTTCCTCTTGTACTAAAAAAGGGGAAACTTGATGCTCAATTTCTTAAATTTATTGAGATGTTTAAACAATTGCGCATTAACCTCTGTTTTGCAGATGTTATGCTTCAAATGCCGAAGTATGTGAAATTTCTCAGGGAAATCCTTTCTAACAAAAGAAAGCTAGAGAAGTTTGAAACTACGGTGCTTACAGAAGAGTGCTCAATGATCATCCAAAACAAGCTCCCACCTAAGCCTAAGGATCCAGGGAGTTTCACACTTCCTTGTCAAATTGGTTCTATCAATTTTCCTAAAGTTCTATGTGATTTGGGAGCAAGCATTAACTTACTTCCATTCTCACTTTTCAAGAAATTAGGATTTGGAAAGCCAAAGCCCACCCCCATTTCTCTCCAATTAGTTGACCGATCCATCATGTATCCAAGAGGGATTATAGAGGATGTCCTAGTAAAAGTTGGTAAGTTCATCTTCCCGGTGTATTTCATAGTCTTAGACATTGAGGAAGACGTGGAGATGCCTATCATACTAGGTCGACCTTTCCTAGCCACAGCCGAAGCCGTTATTGATGTCAAGCATGGTAAACTCAAATTTACAGTTGGGGAAGAAACGGTAACCTTTAATGTTGTCAATGCATTTAAACTGGTTTCTTCAACTAATGGTGTTTCTGATTTCAAAGATCGTTCCAGGAAAGTGGTGGAAAGATTACCCGATCAACAACACCAATGAAGGGGAATCCTGAAACTGACCCTAATGGTATTGGTTAAGAGCATAAAAGGAGTCGAGCTACCGACTTTAAACTAGCGCTTCGTGGGAGGCAACCCACATTTTACATGTTTTCTTTCATTTATGTTATTTTTCGTTTTGTTTTGTTTTTCTCGTTTTGTGTGTTTTAATTGTTTTGATGACGCTTTTTGTCTCTTCTTGTTTGTCTAACATCACAGCTGCCTAGGCGTTATTTTCATATTATTCGCCTTGTTGCTTTTTCGCTTTTTGGACATCACATAGCTTCAAACATCAGGGACGTCTTTCTTTCCTTTACTTTACATAAGTATGTCCGTTCATTGGGGACAATGTGCTAGATTAGTTGGGGGGTGGGATGATTTAGGCCATCCTTCATTTTCTTTAACCTGTCAATTGGCCTTCACGATAATACATAATCTCTAGACCTTATTTTGAGCCTTATGGATAAGAATGGAATGTGCTAAGCACACTAAAAACTACCATTCGCTTTTCTTTCGAAAACCACACCAACCACCTTTTAGCCTAAAAGAAAGAAAAACAAAGTTTATCTTCCAAATTAAGAGAGCATATAACTTCATATCATGTGGTTTTGATTTGGGTATTGAACTTCAGAGATTAATAGTTTAAAAGTTGTGTTGGGTTCATGATAATATGAAAAAAATTTGAGGTCTTGAGTTTATGTGAATAAAGAGAGGAAAAAGAAATGTTGTGAGTTGGCTAAAGAGTCGAGAGATCGGAAGTTACCGAAAAATATAATTGGTGAGCTCTCTCGACTAGGCTATGATGTGAACTTCAATGAGATTTAATTGGTTTGGGAATCATTATTCACCCCTAGCATCAAAAGAAACAAGTTTTGGGGTTTTGAGTTCAAAGGAAAAAGAAATCAAAAAGCTATAAGTGGCGAGATATAGAGATTTATTTCGGTTGATGAGTGAGTGTTTAGCTCAATGATATTGAGTTGTATGCCTTCTTAAGTTTAGTCACTTTATCCATATATTCCCGTCCAAGCCATTACCTAGCCTTACATTACAAGACAAAAAGACCTTTTGATCGTGACTTTCACATTTCATGCACACCGATCGATTAACAAAGTTTTGAAGTGTTTCAATATTTTTCTTATCTAATGAGTTTGCATAATCTTGTTTAAAGTGTGCTTTTGGCATAAAAATGGATATGGAGTTCGTGATTTAGAGATGAAGTCAAAGATGTTTGGGGGGCTTTCAAATTGTTGAGTGTTCTAGGTAAAGTGTAACTTGTCATAATCATTTCCAAGGGTTTAATTCTTGTACGTGCTTAATTATTGAGACATGAAACCTTTCCAGATCCCAAACCAAGTTGTAAAATATGAACTTATGAGTACTTGTTCGCCATTTACTGATCGAGATGATCATAGCCTAGTTGGGGGGTAGTTGATAAGTCCATATTTTACGGTATTTTATGCCCCATTGTAATATGATTTGATCGTTACTTTGATCATTTTTTATCCCTCATAATGCTTTGATTGGTATATATTTTGTTTTGTAGGATAAAAGTTGATTTATGCATGAAAGACGAGAAAAGAGATCCAAATTGAGCTTGAAATTAAAGAAAGAAACAAAAGAAGATAGTTGACAAAAAATTCTACACAATGGTCATATAAAAACGAGGTTTTCGACCTCTTACAGGCCGAATTAGATTAGGATTTCTTCGACAGTATTGTTTATCTTTGTCTTAGCTTCGCGTATCAACTCGAATCACCTCAATCCGACATTTGTAGAGAGAGAGTTATGATCAAAATACAAAAGCTGCGCATTTTGCATCAGACGACCGCGGCACGGGACCGCGGTCGTGCTTCGGAAAATTGGTTCGCACTTTTTGTGCCGCGGCACTGTTGCCAGCTGCCCTATTTTTTTATATCTGCCGTTTTTGGACTTTATAAGGCATTCTTGACATACCAAAAGGCTACACTTGTTCTAAAACACCTAGGGGAAGCCATAGGAAGACCCAAGGAAGCTTAAGGAGCCATTTTTCATCATCAAAGCTTGGATTCACACCTTGTAATAGGGAGTAATTCAACTCTTTCTCTTTGATTAGTTTATCAACTATGTCTTATAGAATTGTTGAATCACTTGTTGTTGTAAGTATGAGCTAAGCATCTTTGTGGTTGGGTTATGTGAATACTTTGTGATGTTTTGTGTTTAATGAATCATTAATTTCTGGATTTATTACATTCTTGTTACATGTTTGATTTTATGCTTAATGCTTTCACATGAATGATCACCATGTGTTTGATATAATGCTTTATCTTGAGACCGAGAGGAGATAGATAATGGGAGATCGAAAAATCAAACATCATAATGTAACAATTGACTAGAGATAGAATCGATTGCGTTGTGTGGCTTTTTGTGATAAGATGACCCCATTGAATGTAGGATCTTCGTAAACAAGGAATTCCTTTGAACCTAAATGCATGTTAGTTAATTCAATCTTCACTATAGAGATATAGGAAGTTGTTAACTAGTATAGGCTTGTTATTTCAAGAGATTGAATAATAAATACATTAGGGGGTTTCGCCATAACAAGAGCGTTCTAAAAATCCGGATAATTGAGAGTTTATGAACATAGAATAGAATATAGTAGGATCATAACCCAATCACCTCTTTCCATTTGATTTATTACCTTGATAATCATTTTAGTTATCTTTAGTTATTTTCGTAGTATAATCACCTATCATCTTATAAATTGATTTAGCTTAGAATTAGGTAATATAGCAATTACGAGCATTGAATCCAATTGTCCCTGTGGAGACGATACACCCTGGGCTAAATAGTCCACTTTATTACTTTGCACGACCTAGTATACTTGCGAGGATTTCGCGTGTCAAGTTTTTGGCGCCGTTGCCGGGGATAATTGCGTTATTTGATATTGTGATTCACTTATCTTCTCTAAGACTAAGTTGTTTTTTTTTTTAATTTGGTTCTTTTGAATGGAAGGGAATAATCAAAACAATCCCTTACATGCCCCACCGGGCATCAATTTGGTAGACCCAAGAATTCAAGCTATCATTCAAGCGGCGGTTGCTGCTACTTTAGCCCAGAGGCGCAAGAACATGCTCCCTGTGGAGACGATACACCCTGGGCTAAATAGTCCACTTTATTACTTTGCACGACCTAGTATACTTGCTAGGATTTCGCGTGTCATTGACCTTTCCAAAAAAAAAACAAAACCTGTGTGACAAAACCCTCAACCTTTCATCTGAGTGAGAAAGTTGTTGACCCCCCCCCCCTTACAGACAGTATTTCTGAGTGAGAGAAGCTTGTAGAAGACGATCTTCATTGGTGTTAAAATCTGAGTGATCAAGGAGCCTGAGATCTTTTTCTCCCCTTTAATATCTTGTAGAAGATTCTGTGTGATTCTTTGATAATCAACTTAGTAAATGCCCTCCGAGTGAAAAAGGAGAAGAAGGATGTAGCTGAGATTACATCACCCAGCGAACCTTTTATATCTTGTGTCATTTACTTTCTTTATTGTCTTGTTTTATATTACATCATTCATTCTGAAAAAGACAAGAAAATCTGCTAAGCGATAATTTAACTAAAACGAACGCTAATGCTTTAAAAATCATTTCCGCTGTGCTAACCCTGATTAAGCGAACTAAGCGTTACCCTACTTTGGTAAATTGCTAAAATCACTAAGTCTAAGTTATCTTTACTAAAGCGCCTGATGCAAGGGCTCAACTTTCTAAGCGTTCTAATCTTTAAAAGTGATACGAAATTTTTTAAGTCGAAAAAGACTTCAGGGTCTATTCAACCCCCCCCCCCCGCCCACCTTCTAGACCCTTTCGTATGCCACTTGGGACCACCAAGTGGTATCAGAGCAGTTGAAGTAGAAACCTAAGCGTTTCTGAGCATAACTGCTTGTTTAGATCCATTCTTTTCTAAACTTAGTCGCTTTAAATTTTTCTCCTAAAAACATCTCATTATGGCTTTTAACAAAATGCCTAAGTTGGTAGAGTCAAACTATGATTCTTGGAAACTTAGAGCATTCGCATATTTATGTTCTTGCAAAAATGAAATGTGTGATGTAATTTCGGAGGGCCCCATTCAGATCATGAAAGTGATAACTCGAGTGCCTGGACCTAATGAAACCACTCCAGATGGATATTTCGAGAAACCCAAGTTAGAATGGACGCCAGAAGATAGAAAAAGAGCTAATCTGGATAATGTTGGATGAAGTGCACTTTACTCAGCGTTAGTAGATAACGATGCATTGTTTCAAGGAGAGTAAGACTTCTAAAGAAATATGGGATAAATTGGCCATTATGTGTGAAGGTTCAACACAAATGAAGGAGATCAAGCTCTCCATTTCCATGCAAAGATTTGGGAATTTCAAAATGCATCCCAGTGAGACGCTACAACAATTGGACGCAAGATTTACTTTGCTCATTACAGAGTTAGCATCATTAGATAAGGAAATGGTCAATAAGATTTTCAGAAGTCTTCCAATCAAATATTTGATTAAGACTGTTGCTATGAGAGAATCACAGACATTGAAGACTCTTACTCCAAAATATGTGTTTTCAGAGTTAAAGGCATTTGAATTCGAGTTAGGTGAAGTCAGCGACACAGCAGCTTCAGTGACTGAATCAGGAGCTTTAATCGCTACCACAAAAAATAAGAAAAAAACGGTTAGTGAGGTTAAATAAATGGAATCAAATGTAGAAAAGGAAATGGCTTTATTGGTCAAGAAATTTCTAAGATATGAAAAGAGAAATCCTATTAGATAAACTTCATTTCAAACTCTTCCCCCAGCACCGACGCCTCAGTATCCAGCGCCAGTGTACTCTGCACCTCAACCTGTAGCGCCAGTTCCATATCAAGCGCCTCCATCGCCTACTCAGAATCTCTCAGCGCCAGTGGTTTCAAAGTGATTAACCACTGAACAGAAAATGAAAACTAATTTGTGTTACAACTGCAGAAAACCATGGCACCAGGTAAATTGCCCTTATCCAAATGTGTTTAAGCCCACAAGGCAAGAGTATGCGGATAGAAACCAATTCAGGAGCCACCTTCGCCAGCAAGGCTTGCTAGTAGAATCTGAACCATTCTCCGCACCTGAAGAGGCTTTGGAATCATCAGATGAAAGCAGTGATGATGAGCCTACAAGCGACTCAGGGTTGATTTGTCTCATGGCAAGAGATAATGAAGCGTCTGACGATTCGCTTCCAGAGGTAACCACTGAATTATCTCATCCTCTTTCTTATGACGAATTACTTGACAAAGTTAAAGAATATTGTAAAGATTGTCAAGATGCCGCCAAAATATATCAAAATCACTTCGCCATTATTTCATCGCTCACAAGTGATAAAGTAACGCTCAAAGTAGAGTTGCAAGTTCAGCAACAATGCATTGAGAAGAACCAATCGCTTGAGAGTGAGATTATTCAATTGAAAGGTGATCTTGATATAATAGTTAAGAGAGAAGCTGATATGATCGCTAGACTTGCAAAATCAGAGCAGCTCTTCTCATCCTTATCAAAAGCTTCTAGAAAGTTGGATAATGTGACCGAGGTAACAAGATTATTTGGTGAAAAGACCGATTTAGGATGCAATAAATTCGGTAAACAACCTAATAAATCTAATATTACGGCGAACAACAAAGGAAAGGTTGTTATCTTTGTTGAGAAAAGTTCACAAAGTCAAACGCTGAATGAACCTAGCGACAATGGTACGAGGCCAAATGAGAAAGACAAAGCTGACTCAGGCAAGGGAAAGGCTAAAGCAAATAATTCACAAAGATTGGTTCACCCAAAAGCTCAAAATGCTAAGTATAAGTCTGACCACTGTGAATCACTAAGCGTCCAGCACCAAGAGTGAAACCCAAGCTAGCGCCAAGGAAATACCAGCGTCAATATCCAAGGCAGTCAAGATCATATTATCGATACTATGATGATTATGATTATGACTATAATTATGATTACTATTATAATCGAGGATATTACTATACACCCAAAAAGCACACATAACACAATGTGAAACCCAAAAAGGCTAATATTCCTACAATGAAGACTAGGCAAATATGGGTTCCTAAAGTTTTTATTCAAACCAAAGTTACTAACGTTGAAGGTCCCAAGAAAACATGGGTACCTAAGTAGAATTAGAACTATCCTTAATGCAGGTACCTAGAACCAGCACCGATACTTCAGTTTGGTATTTCGATAGCGGGTCATCAAGGCACATGACTGGATCAAAGGATCTTCTAGTCAACTATCGAGCTACCAATGGTCCTCAAGTTATATTTGGTGATAACTCCAAAGGTAAAACCAAAGGTATAGGTATCATGCATAGGAGGAACATCATGATCAGTGATGTATATTATGTTGAGGGTCTTAAGAATAATTTGTTAAGCATTAGTCAATTTTGTGATAAAGGTTTTGAAGTAAAATTTTCAAGCGACTTTCGCTATGTTAACGCCGCTAAGACTAAGTCTACTAATTTAAGAGAAAAAAGAACAAACAATGTGTATTTAGTAGATTGGGATTCTACACTTGATAACAACCCCACATGCTTTGTTGCTAAAAGTCAAAATGAATTGGGTTGGTTATGGCATAGAAAAATGAACCACCTCAACTTCAAGACAATCTCTTAGTTAATATCGCTAAATCTAGTATAGGGATTACCTAAGGGTTCCTTTCAAAAGAATCGCTTATGTGATGCATGTCAAATGGGTAAACAAGTTAAATCATCTTTTAAGAAGAAACCATGCCTATCTACTTCTAGACTCCATATGAGTTGTGGAAGGGACGTAAGCCTAACGTTTCATATTTTCATGTATTTGGTTCAAAATGTTTCATTCATAACAATGGATCCCACAGCCTAAAGACTTTTGATCCTAAAGCGGATGATGGAATCTTTCTAGGCTATGCCAAGAATGAAAAGAGTTTTCGCATCCTAAATAAGATGAAATCAAACGTTGAAGAATTCATTCATGTTGTGTTTGATGATGCTAACCAAGACTGGGTAAGGTTAATCCTGATGATGTAGGAATTAAGGATCTTTCCCAACAAGGGTCACAAATTAATCTTGGTGATGATGAGGATGATGAGATCTTTGTGCCCATTCCTAAGGTTACTCGTGAGGTTACCAATAATGATGATAATGTCAGAATCGCTGATGATCATGAACGAAATGATCGTCAAGAACAAATTGGAACTGTGAATGATGCAACGACTGCACAAGAGACAAATGAGGATCAAGCGATTGATAACCAAGAGTCTCACAACCCATTCCAACCAGACCGTAATTGGCTTAGAGACCATCCACCAGAGCTAGTAATTGGAGATATTGAAGCATCAGTTAGAACAAGGTCTACTACAATTAATGAGGCCATGTTCACAAGTTTTCTATCTCAAATGGAACGAAAGAAGGTGGATGAAGCACTCAGTGATTCAAGTTGGGTAGAAGCGATGCAAGATGAGCTTAACCAATTTGAGAGAAGCAAAGGTTTGGACACTAGTACCAAGACCAACTCACCAAGGATTTATTGGGACTAGATGGGTTTTGAGGAACAAGATGGATGAAGATGGCATTGTTATAAGAAATAAAGCTAGATTAGTCGCTCAGGGTTTTTGTCAAGAGGAGGGTATTGATTTATGAGATGTATGACCCAGTAGCCCGTCTTAAAGCGATTAGAATGTTCTTAGCGTTTGCCACATTCAACAAATTCACCGTATACAAATGGACGTGAAGAGTGCTTTCATGAATGGTAAACTCCAAGAAGAAGTCTATGTGGAGCAACCTCCAGGATTCATCAACAACCATGGCAAAAGTATGGTCTACAAATTGGAAAAGGCACTCTATGGCCTTAAACAAGCAGCAAGAGCATGGTATGACACTCCCTCTATCTTCCTTATAGGTAAAGGCTTTTCAAAAGGTAGCGTTGATACAACGTTATTTAAAATTATCCATAATCAAGATATCCTCTTAGTCCAAACTTATGTTGATAATATTATATTTGGTTCTACGAATCAGCGATTGTGTGAGAAATTTTCGAAAATGATGCAAGATCAATTTGAAATGAGCATGATAGGTGAATTAAATTTCTTCTTAGGATTACAAGTTATACAACTCCCTAATGGAATATTTATAAACCAAGCTAAATATACAAAAGATATGATTAAGAAATTTGGTATGGAAAATGCATCATCTTCCAAAATTGCAATAAGCCAAATGCTTAAGTTAGATAAAGATGAAAGTGGGAAGAAAATTGATATCACTAACTATAGAGGTATCATTGGATCACTTCTTTATCTTACCGCTAGTAGACCCGATATTATATTTTCGATATGCATGTGTGCACGCTTTCAAGCTGTTTCTAGAGAATCACACTTAAATGCTACCAAGAGAATCCTTAAATATCTAAAAGGCACACAAAATGTGGGCTTATGGTATCCAAGGGACTCTCCTTTTGAATTAATTAGTTATTCAGACGCAGATTTTGCAGGATGCAAAATAGATAGAAAAAGTACTAGTGGTACATGTCAATTTCTAGGTAATAGACTAGCTTCGTGGCATAGTAAGAAACAACAATCCATAGCGACTTCTACCACTGAAGCAGAGTATGTAGCCGCTGGGAGTTGTTGTGCACACATCCTTTGGATGAGGCAACAACTTAGAGATTATGGAACAATCCTAGGTCCTACCCCAATCCATTGTGATAACTAAAGCGCTTTAGCTATGACCCAAAATCCCGTCCTTCACTCTAGAACCAAACATATTGACATTCGATACCATTTCTTGCATGACCATGTTCAAAAGAAAGATATCTCCATGCACTTCATTGGAACTGACAAACAATTGGCCAATATCTTCACCAAAGTGCTCAACGAACAACGTTTTCTCACATTAAGAAGTGAATTGGGTATGATTGATTTAAACGCTTAAATAATAAGAGCATCATATTTTTATAGGCATACGCTTTAGGGGGAATCCTGTGTTAAACATATATCTAAAGTTTCTTTCAAAATTGAACTAAGTCATCAATTTTAGGGGGAACTTTAGAATTGTACTTATATCAATTCATAAGCGACTGTGATCAAAAATGACTTTGAAAATTTATGCATTGATCACTAAAACTTATCTTTTATGCATGACAAAATCAATCTCTAATAAGTAAAAATGTCTTTTATAAATCCAAGCGATTGATTCTATCTTTAACTTCGAGAAAATAAATTGTTTTTCAAAAAGGGCTTTAGCGTTGAAAAGATTCCCATTTTAACGCTATGTAATTCTCTTCTAAAAATTCATGCATAGTTTTCATCGCTGAAAGTAACGTGTGGATAAGTCTAAAAGATTAGATTTGATAACAGCCCACACGTGCCTATCAAATCAGACTCACAGTCCATGATTCCTATCTAAACATAGGAGGTTCAGTAACTGCACCAGTCCGAGTAAGTGTCAGTGTACTATCAGGCGCGTGTATATCACGCTGAAAATTTCAAAAAAATTTGAAACGTTTTTCAAATAAATGGGTAACTGCGGATCCCAAAAATCTTTATTTCGTAACAGTTAACCTATTTTACCGCACTGTTTGACATCCGTACTTGTGAGTAAACGGTTCAGATTAAAATCTTTTCGAATTTCAAAATTAATGATCCAACACGTGGCACAATTCAAGCAACTGAGGAGTTATTTTTGCCTCTATATAAACCTTTCAAAGTTTTTACAGCCAAACTTTATCACTTCCAAAAACTCTCTCTCTGGTAAAATCTCATTCTCTCTCAAGGCAAAAAGCTCTCTCTCTCTCTTCAATAAGCTTACTCTTCAACAATGGCACCCAAAGCATCCAAGTCTGCTACCGGAAAATCTTCCAAGGATGAAAAACCAGTCACCATTAACGCCGAATTTCTTGTTAACTGGGACAATCCTTATGATAACCAGAACTTCCCTCTCAGGACGGTTCTTCCACTTATCCAAGTGTCTGGTTTAAGAGACATGATAACTTCTGTTTTTAACTACTTTGAGGAAGAAACCCTTTATTTCTTCAAAAATGCAAAAATCTCCGACGACGGAAACTCCATTTCCTGCGTCTTTCCATTTGCCCGTGAGACCTTTGTTCTCACTCCTTCTCTGATTTCTTCCTTACTGAACTTGTCAAATGATGGTGGTGAAGTTGAAAATAGTTGAAAATATCACTCTTGGTGATGCTACCAAAGTCTGGGCGTTGATCATGAAGGACAAAGTTGAAGCTGCCTATAAACCCAATTTCAAGAAAAACGATATGAAGGGCGAATATGTCATTCTCACGGACATATGCTCCAAGATGATTGAATGCAGGAAGGGAACCTTTGATAAGGTTACAAACCTTCAGTACAAGATGATGGTGGCCATTTTGACCAATCTGAAGATAAATTGGTCTCTTTACATTTTTAATCGCTTCAAGGCAGCGATGGCTAAGTCAGTTAATCCCAAGCGTTACGGGATTATTTTAAGTCAAATTCTTAGCGCTAGCGGTTACACGAACTCCACTGGAAAGAAGATCGCAGGCTAAAATTCTATGGTAAGAAGATAATCGCTGAGCTGCTCAGGCCAAGGAAAAGAGGTGGTACAGCGGTTCCCAAAGAAGAGCGTGAGCGACTTCTTGCAGAAGGAGTTATTCGTAGCGATGATGAAGAGCAAGAGTCTTCATCTTTATCTTCATCTTCATCAGAAGAAGAGGTGGTGGTTAAGCGACCGAAAAGACAGATCGCTATCAAAGTCGCTGAGCAAGCCAAGCCAGCAAAGAAACAGAAGCCGGAGCCAAAGAAGAAACAGAAGCTGGAGCCCAAGAAGAAACAAAAGTCTCCTTCTCCTAAGTCACCCTCTCCTCCTCCAGCGTTTATCTTTAATGTACCTAAAGAAGAAGAAGCAGTAGAAGAAGAAGTACCATTTGCTGGAAGGCGTACTCCTCTCTCCACTCCAGCTACATCAACAAGCGCTTCAGTAGGGCCAGCGCTTAAAGAGTCAGCGAGTGTTCCTCCTCCTTTTGATGCTGCTCCTGAAATCAGCTCAGATCCTCAAGCCACTACTCAATATGAGAGGCTTTCTCATGTTCGGGGTAAGTACTTGCTAAGAAAAGTAGTTTATCCTTTCCTCGTTAGTTTCTAAGTCTCTAACGCTAGGATAAAACCCCTTTCAGCCCAATGTGAAGCGAATCTTCAATTTGTTCTCAACACTCTTGAGGATTTGCATATTCCCATTCATGCTGATCACTTTACTTCTTTTTTTGATTTAGATCCAGAAGAAGTTGTTCCGAAGCCTGAGGAACCTGTACCAAATGCAGAAATAGATCAAGCGACTACTTCAGTCGATGATAGTCCTCTGGGTAAGCGCTTTAGTATTTTATTTGTAATTTCTACTTAGTAGAAATTTTGCTTGCTTTTCTCAATCGCTTACATGTATCAGCTCAAGATGCACCAGACGCTGATGCAACTCCACCTTCAAAGATTCCTATTGAAGTAGATGTGGATTTGGCAACTGTTGTGGATATAGCAAAAGAAGTATCTCAAGTCCTTCCGGATGCTGAAACATCTTCAGCTAGTGAAGCCACTTTGAATGCTGAGCGGTCGATAGAAGTGGCCCCCATTCCAACAGAAGCTATTGCCTTTGTTCCTACTCCAACTGGATCTCCTCCTCCTGTCATTGATTTCTTTCCTCGCAGATATTCATCTGAAATTGAAGTCTATTATGTCGCTAGAGAACGAGACACCCAGACCCTTGCTGAATCAGAAATCAACTTCCAAAATACTCTTCATCGGCCTGATCTTTCCACCTCTCAAAAGTTTGCATTCTTTGAGCATTTTGCCGATTTGGGTCTCTACAACTTGGAGCGACTCCAATCTCGTCTAGAGTATATTCGAAGGCCAGTGTTCAACAGAGCAGATTTTGACCAAGCACGATTCTGTTTCACCGGTCGCTCGGATGAGTCCTTTTATCCTCTTCGGTCAAACAGGGTTGTTATCCAGAATCCCCACATGGGCGATTGGATCAAAAATGCCGATGAGGAAGATCTCAACATAATTGGATATTCGGCTCTTCCATCCGTCGTTAATTCTCCTCAGAATGCTCTCTCTCCTACTCTACTCAAGCTTTGGAAAGGAAAAGGACTGCTTGTTGCTGAGCGCCCAAATCCAATCAACTCGTGGATAGAAGATGAAGCCTGTGAATATCTTGCCAGATTATGGACAGAGGATTACAATGACGAGACCGAACGCTTTGAAAAATTCCTTGGCGCTAGAAAAGATCCAAAAAAAGCTAACAAGCTTGGCATGTGATGGATGATGGATATAGCTAAATGGGCTAAAGAGTTCGTTCTACGCTTCTACACTCTTGAGGAACTCGTTAGATATCCATTCTCATTTCATTTTGGAATTGTATACAGACGCCGAGGATTTGCTACCTTTTTACTTCAACAGTGACTTACCGAGCTACAGGCAACTCATCAAAAGCTACATTCGCCAACAGCTAGCCTTATTCAGCCAAGGTGGACGCTATGTATTTCATCCACGACAAGCGTTTGTTCAGCGCGTCTTTCCCGATCCAAACAAAGAAGCCTCCTCCAGCAAACTACCGCTTCTTCCTACGCAAAGTGAAATTCATGTTGATGTTGAAAATGAGCACGCAGAGTTTATTGAATTCCACCGAGAAAGAAGAGCAATGATAGAAAATGCCCAAGCGCTGGATATTACTTTTAATCACTATTCAGGGTTAAGCGACTTCCAAGGACACAATCTTCAACCTGTGCTCTTTTCTCAGCAGAATATTCAAGTGGCCAAGATGATATAGCTGATTAGGCCAGTAGACCAAACAGCAGCTCAAGCGCTTATGCCTTTTATTTTGGACTTTTTTAATTCTTATACTTCAGGAATAGATTTGCCGAAAGGTGTGCAGCTTGCACTTAGCACTGAAGAGCGCGAAGACGCTATATTCTTTATTCTGCAATCTAGCCTGATAAGTCCAAGGCATGTGATGGAAGCGATTGGCCCCCTCTAGGTCATTGCTATCGAAGATCCTTCTCTTTCCATTAAAATTATTGAAACATAAAGTTCTCCTACTATGGAAGCTGCTCAAATTCCCAAGGCTTCTTTGCCAGGTTCTTCTAGCGCTCCAGCAGTCGGGCGCCCGCCAACAATTGAAGATCCATCCATGGATCAAGCGATTGAAGAAGGTCATGCTGAAATTGCTGAAGAGCCTACAGAGCCATTTATTAGAAATAAATCCAAAGGCAAGGTTGCAGTTTCTAGCCCTTACGGACTCATTACGTCTCCTGAGCGTCCTTCTTCAGATTCAGATTCAGACATTGATCCAGACGCTCGAGATTTCAGACAAGCAGTACGAAACTCGCTAAGCAACATTGAGGGTTCTTGCTCCGAGATTTTTGATGTCGCTGATAGGCAAAGCCGAATAATGTCTGACACTCAAAGACATGATATTGCCAACGCTGCTAAAAAGAGTACTATTACCATCATGGATAGAATATCACCTCTAATAGCTGGACTCTCCTCCGACTTTAATCATCATTTAGCCTAGAGCGCTTCAGCCGATACTGAGAGGCACATTTCGACAGATGCTGTTGTTCAGAGTGTCGCTCAACAAGTCGCTCTCCTTGTTGAAGAAGTTTGACTTTTGCGTAGAGAAGTCGCTGAGTTGAAAACCTCTCTTGATGATGCCAAGAAGGGGGAAAATAAAGAAAAGCATCAATCGTCCAAAGCAATCTCCAAAACAGATAATAAACATTGACGGTCAATGTTTGAAGAATTAGTGAGCATAAAGAAGATGCTAACTAAAAAGAGAAAGCCAAGATATTATCTAGGAAAGTACTTGCTTCCGGACTTGGACGTCGAATTTTTGGAAAGTATGGGATTTCATCCTTATGCCGGACCGCTTAGACGACGTATCAACTGGAAACCATCCAACGATAAAAGACAAGACATCTATCAGGATTTAATTCATGATGTTGGTATTACTCCAAGGGAATGGGTGGAAAGGTTGTTGGAGCTAAATGAAAGCGCTAGACAAAGAAGGCATAACTATGATGAAGTTAAACATACCAGAATGATCGACTCCTTATGGACTTAGCGAATGAGGTCTACCAAGGAGAAGAAATAACAAAGCGACAGAAAAAATAAATGCTTTATTTTTTTCTTATTTTCTGTTATCGCTTTCAATTATCTTAAATTCAGTATAAATCATGTATGCTAATCTCTTATATATAAATGAATGATTTATCGCTGAAACAACTTGTTGAGGCTAATCTAACATTAGCTAACTTTACTAACTTTCTAAACGCTAACTTATATTCATTTGGGTTTTTCTTTAAAGAACTCTTAAACTATAAAAGAGTTATAAGAGTTAAAAGTCTTGACATCATCAAAAAGGGGGAAATTGTTAGCAAATTTCATGTTAGATGTTTTGATGATGACAAGATAGGATTTTATGTTAGACCCCAAATATAATGTAAGTTTCTGTTTTCATAGATCAAATGTATAGGCGTTTGAAACTTTGTAATTTTATTTAGGCTTGTAATTTTTATCTTTATAGATTTTAGACTAAGCATTAGATATCGAATTGCTAATAGAATTCTAGGTGAGTCTATTAGAGAAGAAGTTGAAGATCAGCGTCTGAAGTCAACTAAAGTTGAAGAATTGCTCTTAGCGACCGTCAAACGCTAAAGAACCTTTTTCAGGATTTATGGATCAAGTGCTTAAAGCACTCTAGCGATCTATATCAGATTCACCTGAAATAAATACTCAAGTCATGAAGGACCTAAATGCAATCATTCAACGGACATTTATTTCCAACAGGAAATAAATTCAAAATGCATTAAATACTTGATAAGAGCATTAAATGTGATAAGGTATTATGACTTGTGGACAAGTCACTTTTTTGACTAGACTGTCAGAACTTCAGAGTTTATAGCTGCTCCAGTCCAATCGGATCCAGCAGATGTTCAGGAATGTCAGAGAAAAGATGGAATCGCCCGCCGCGTGATAGGTGATAGGAATCGTTTTTGCACATGTTCTTACCCCCTTTTATTGACAATTTAGGTCAATTTATAGCTTGAATTGTGCCTCTTGTATGTTAAAGTGACACGTATTAAGTGAATTCAGGCACTAAGCGACGTTGCACGAAGAAAAGGGCAAAAGACAGTGTATAGAATGAATTTCCACAGGATGCTCGCAGACCGGCACCCAAGCACGAGATTTCCCACTCCCAGGCGCCAGCCGGATAAACAAGGCAAAATGCTACGCAGAATCATGCCCAGGCGCCACATATTCCGCGCCTAGGGGCGAGTCCTCCCACGCCCGAGCGCCAGTAAGCCACACCTAGGCGCCTCCCTGACTTTTGCCTCAAGCCAACAGTGACACGTAGGCGGCGCTGATCCACCCGCGCCTGTGCACCGTCGTAACCGTTTTTGGAATCTATAAATTGAATTTTTGAGCTGAATGTAGGGGTTCGAAATCTGGGGGTTTGGGGAGCATTCCCTTGGTTTTGGGCCATCTTTTCACCTACCTTGAAGGGCAAGAAGAAGATAAGAGCTAAGGATTGAAGCTCTACTCGAGGATTCATCACCATTCAACCTTATAGTGAGTTTATTCATTGTTTATTACATTTTATGTTTACATTTATGTATATGAACATGTTGAATTCTTCTATGTTGATAGTTATAGGCTAAATTCAAATGACTAGGGCCTTGTAAGAATTGATTTGTGAATTATTCGTATTATTGATAATCGTTGAATTAATTCCTATGTTGCTATGTGTTATGAATTTGTGCTTATATTTCTTACATGTGATTGATCACCACATGTATGATTTATTGCCTAGTTTAGCATTTTGAGAAAGACTTAAACTAGGGTGCGAGAGTTTTATAACATCATCGAACCAAATAGGAGTTGCCCTAGATATAGGTAAGGACTCCCGGGTGAAGTCGTTCGATTCTAATCGAGTAAACTCTAGTTCTTTAATGCATACTTAGGGGTTAGATTTCCGGGTAGACATACTTAGGAAACCGCCATTTTAGTATAGGAGTCTGTCACGAGACATCGGTTATTCTTTACCTTAGGAGTTTTCACCATAGCAACTAGGTCTAATAATTCAACGAGTGTCTTTGTTCGAATAAGATCAAATCAAGTCTTGAATGTGCCTTAGTCTAGTTTCACACTTGAGTTTCAATCCATTGCTTGTTCTTACTTTTGATCTTTGTTTACTTAATTGTTTTACTCTTACTTTACTTTTATTGTCTTTTATCTTTTTGCAAATCAGAAACTAAAATCCAAGTCTCCGTGGTTCGACAACCCGGACTTTTTGTCCACTTATTACTACACACGACTAGTGCACTTGCTACTAAGCACGTTAGCTATTAGCGTGTCAACAGGCACGCTCCTACACGTATCTAACGTACAGATACCAAGAATTACGTACATGCACAAGAAAACTTTGCTGAAATTTCTTGAAAAAGCTTAGAAATTCCATAGCCAAAATCGTTCAAGCTTTTTATACATTCCAGACAGTCACAAATATCTCAAGCTTCTTCCAAAGAAGAAACCTAAATTCTTACTGAGATATTCCAAATTGTTTGACCTTTCCAAAAACACACAAAACCCGTGTGACAAAACCCTCAACCTTTCATATGAGTGAGAAAGTTGTTGACCCCCCCCCCCCCTTTACAGGCAGTATTTCTGAGTGAGAGAAGCTTGTAGAAGACGATCTTCATTGGTGCTGAAATCTAAGTGATCAAGGAGACCGAGATCTTTTTCTCCCCTTTTACTATCTGGTAGAAGATTCTGTGTGATTCTTTGATAATCAACTTAGTAAATTCCCTGCGAGTGAAAAAGGAGAAGAAGGACGTAGCTGGGATTACATCACACAGTGAACCTTATATATCTTATGTCATTTACTTTCTTTATTGTCTTGTTTTATATTACATCACTCATTCTGAAAAAGACAAGCAAATCTGCTAAGCGATTATTTAACCAAAACAAACGCTAAAGCTTTAAAAATCATCTCCGTTGTGCTAACCCTGATTAAGCGATCTAAACATTACCCTACTTTGGTAAATTGCTAAAATCACTAAGTCTAACTTATCTTTACTAAAGCTGCTGACCCAAGAGCTCAGCTTTCTAAGCGTTCTAATCTTTAAAAGTGATACGAAATTTTGAAGTCGAAAAAGACTTCAGGGTCTATTCAACCCCCCCCCCCCTTCTAGACCCTTTCGTATGCCACTTGGGATGACTATTGGGAATTTCAAAATTGAAAGGTTTTATTTAATTTTGAAAATTGAAATAAGATGGAATTCTATTAATTTTCGGAATTGGATAAAATTAATTTTTTAGAAAATCTTTTTAGATTAATTGGAAAAGTATGACTTTTTCATGTCACTAGTACAGAAAAGGCCTGTTACAGCGCACATTTTACAGCGATTTTTTGAAAACCGCTGAACGGAGAGACTTATTACAGCGGTTTATAAGTGAACCGTTATAATGGATATTAATCGGGTATCTATTACAGCGGTTTTTTATCGAACCGCTGTAATAGTTCCAAACCTGGGCTAAACCTGTCACAGCGGTTCGGTAGCGGACCGCTGTAACAGGTCAAAAAATTTAAAAAAAAATTCCCCCCCAATTTTCCCGCCCAAAATTTTTCGGAGCAAAAAAAAAAACTTTTTTTTTTGGTACCAAACCGCTGTAACAGGTCAAAAAATTTTAAAAAAAATTCCCCCCCAATTTTCCCGCCCAAAATATTTCCGCCCAAAATTTTTCGGAGTAAAAAAAAAAACTTTTTTTTTTTGGTACCGAACCGGCTACAGCGGTTCGGTACCGAACCGCTGTAACCGGTTCCCTGTTATAGCGGTTCGCTAATGAACCGCTGTAATAGGTCAAAATATTTTAAAAAAATTCCCCCCCATTTTTTCCGCCCAAAACTTTCCGGACCTATTACAGCGGTTATTCAAAGAACCGCTATAATAGGCTTTGACCGAAAATAAAAATCTTCTTTATATATCTCACTCCTCTTTCTCTTCTTCATTTGAAATTTCAAATTTCATCTTCTTCATTTCCTCTTTATCTCTCACTCCTCTCTCTCTCTCTCTCTCTCACTAACGCCGCCGACACTACCACCTCCATCAACGCCGCCGACACCACCTATATGTATGGGTGTATGTATATTTGTGAATATGTGGGTACATTTATTTTGTGTATATGTGGGTGTATATGTATATTTGTGTATGTGTAGATGGGTGTATGTATAAATTTGTGTATTTACGAAAATATTTTTCGTTTATAATTTGACCGTGTCAGAATGACACGAAATTTGCACGGTCATAGCGAAACGGCATTCCGAACAAAACGCGAGCCTTTGTCTTGCGCTCTCGGGAATTTATCTATCCGAGATCGTCTAAGGCCTTAAATACGCATTTTATTACAAAAATACGTATTTTTGTAATAAAACACGTATTTGAGGCCTTAAACGATCTCGGATGGCTAAAATCACGAGAGCGTAAGACTATGTCTTACGTTTTGTTTGGAATGCGCCTATTAGAAATTAGTGTGTGAAGTCTCTAAAATTGGTTTTTAGAAATTAGAGTCTTTGGATCCATTAATTAATTGGATTATCCTTATTTAAAGATGGCGAATATTAATTCATATTTGCATGATAGCATGTGTTATGTGATTATGTGGTGATCCGGGTCGAGCCAAAGACTAGTCGTTATTTTGATTTGAGGCCTGTGTGCCATATTTTTCTTTTATTGTAAATGAGAGGGAAAGGTTTCTTTAAACGTTTTTTTCAAAGACGAAGATGGAGAAGTTCAAGCTCGTGGAGTTTTGAAGACCTTAGTGTAGGCTCCGGGTCCTTAGATTAGATTGGTCAACACCTTGATGGCTCGGGGTGTTTAGGTATTGGCTTGACTAAGACCACATTTACCGCTTTATGTATGATTGCTTATTTTCTTATATTATGTATGTTGTGCATGTTTGCATAATCATCAAAGAAAGATAAGCAATTGAAAAAGTGTGAGACCTTGTTTTCGAATAACCCCTTGTTTTTAAGTCCCTGAATGGATGAATCGGTGGCCCGGGAGCCCCTTAATTAGGTCCAGTGTAGATATGAGAGGGAATAGCGCAACTTGTCATCATTCTCATGAGTCGTGGAATGGTGGCAAGTTAAGTGTACTAATCTCACAACTAGGCCTTATATATGACAGACGGTCATACTAGAAGTGCATACGGGTATTAATTTGGCTACGGAGTCGTCCATGAGTCTTGGAACCACCTGGCTACTGTTATGCTGTGAGAATTTGATGGCTCGGACTTAAACATAGACTAGTGCACGATTGCATTGTGTTCTCTGGAAGTACATAAAACGTGAGGCAAACATCTCGAGAGCCACCTGAATATAGATGGGGCCGTCATGCCTATTCAGATGTTACTGCCCATTGTCTCATGAGTCGTGGAATCAGGTTGGGACATTTGACGCTCGAGCCCACTGGAAAAGGTTGAGTTTCCCGTCTTCCGTCAATTGGGGTGACGGATTTCGTAAAGTTAGAGGGAGCAGACATGTATATTTAAAATTCCTTAATTGCATGTGAATATATGTTATAACTGAAGGCTAGTGATCATTTTTTGCTTTATCACATTTTACACAGTAATATCATGGAAATCATTTATACTTGTCTATGGATTCTCAAAGGCAACAAGTTTGATGGCTCGAAGTACACCTATTAGTGTTTGGCTTTAGACGTATATCTCAAGGTTAAGGGTCTTCATTACATAATCAAAGGGAAGTCCCACCTAAGCCTAAGCCTGCAACTCGTGCTCGTACTTTGGAGTACTGGACAAAGCAAATCAATGATGAGGCTTATGTTCAAAGTTTCATATTGTCTATGATGTGTGAGGGCATGATTGAGACATATGGAAAGATCAAACTAGCCGAGGATTGATGAGTTGGAGAGAAAACTTGGGGATAAAACGCCAAAGGGTGATTGCCCTCATTGCCATGGGATGGAACACTTGGAGACAAAACGCCAAACGATGATTGTCCTCATTGCCATGGGATGGAACACTTGAGCAAGGATTGTCTTGCTGCCTTCAAAAACCACAACGAAGGTGTGTTTATTGTTTAGATTAATTTGTCAATTAACCATGCTTCTTGGGTGTTTGACATCGGCTGTGGTACTCACCTTTGCAATGATTTGCTGGTGCTGTCTAGAAGCAGAGAACTAGAGTACGGGGACATGGCCCTGAGAAAGGCTAATGGAGAGTCTGTCGCTGCAAAGGCCATTGGAAACGTCGTTTTAGTTCTTGAGGATAGTAGTAGGTTTACTTTAAAGGATGTTTATTATGTCCCTGGATTTATTAAGAACCTAATTTTTATTTTTGTTTTGGACAAGGAAGGTTTTTCTTTTAATATAAATAATGGATTTTGTTCATTGTTTTTGGGTTCTAAATTAATCATAAGAGCATGTATGTATAACAACCTTTATGTTTACCTGTATACTAATTCTCTTGCAATTCAACCAATAAACATAGCAAAGCATAAATCTAATGATCCACCTAATGCACAAATCTGGCATGCTAGACTTGGTCATGCATCTAAGGGTAGGATTCATAAGTTGTCAAGTTTCCTCGAGCTTGATGAAGAAGCAAAACTGCCAACTTGTAAATCTTATCTGAAAGGTAAAATGACAAAGTCACCATTTGAAGGCCAAATGGAACGTGCTAAGGATTTGCTTGAGTTAGTTCTCATAGACGTGTGTGGACCACTCAGTGTCAATGCATTAGGGAACTTTTCTTACTTCATAACCTTTACCGACGATTATTCTAGGTATGGTTATTTGCATCTTCTTAGATTTAAATCTGAAGCCTTTGATAATTTCATGGAATTCAGAAATGAAGTAGAGAAACAAACTGGTAAAAGTATTAAAACTCTTCGATCTGATCGAGGAGGAGAACATTTGAACGAGAATGGGATTCTCTCTCAGTGGACGGCACCTGGAACACCACAATTAAATGGCGTGTCTGAGCGAAGAAACTGCACATTTATGGACATGGTGCAGTCAATGATGTTGTCCACCGATTTACCTACTTTTTTCTGGGGCTATTAAATAGATTACCATCAAAGAGTATTCATGAAGTACGGTATAAGATGTGGCACGACAAACCACCCTCATATAGGTACCTAAGAGTATGGGGATGTGCTGCTCATGTAAAGCAGCTAGTGGGAGTTAAGTTTGATTCGAGATCTATCTTATGTAGGTTTATGGGTAACCCTAAGGAATCCTATGGGTACTATTTCTATCACACCTTCAAACAAAAGGTAGTTGTTTCAAATAACGCTGTGTTCATAGAGAAGCAAGTCTTCAGTGAGAGCAAAGATAGAGTGATAGATCTTGAGGAAACTCAAGAATCACAAATGTCATTGGCAGTGAATGAAGAGGTAAATGAACCACAAACTGTAAGTACACAAATTCCACCTTCAAGGAGATCCAAAAGGATCCCGAGACAACCTGAGAGGTCCTTGTTGGGAAAAATTGCATAAAATCAAATAATGCAGTGGAAAAATATATATATTTAAATCCCCGTGGCTCATCTCTATTTATCGTATTTAAATTGGGTTTCGAATTCAATTACCGTTCTTCACCTATGTTGAATTCTGAACCAGCTTTGCAATCCCTTCTCTAATTGCCATGCCGGAGTTAAAAGCGAAAATCTTCTTCTTTTCTCTTGACGGAGACGGCTAGAGAGAGAGAGAGAGAGGATAGAATGTTTTGACTTGGAGAGAAAGTTATATGTTAATCACTTGGTTAATTTTCTCTAAGTAGTATATTTATACTACAATGAAATAATAACCTAGGCCAAATACTCCCATACTTGGACGCCCACTTTGAGGCATTTAAAGCCTTCGGGCTTTAGGCCTATTAGGCTATTTAACTGATTAAATAATTAATATTATTTATCCAATAAATAAATTAATTAAATAAATAATTAAATCCATGTTAATTTTATAAAAAAATTCCTCTAAGGAATTAATTAATTAATTAACTAATAAAATCATGTAATGATTAATTAATTAAGCACGATATCCAATACCGAAAATTCTCTCAAGCCTTTTTCCATGATTTTCCTTTTGCGCTTCCTTTAAGCGCGACTCTTTAAATTCATCTCCAAAAGGCAATTGGGAGAAAACCAAAATGATGTGAGTAACACCTAGCCAGTCACGTGGCTCACATCTTATCCCAATTGAGAACGAATTAATAAGATCATTTCAAACCATATACATTGTGAATACCGTACGAGTATAAACTTTTTATTCTTATATCCCAGTCAAGTGAGAGTCATGGTTTTAGTGAAACTCACATGACTTGACCATATGCTTAGCTCATAATGAGTCATGGTTTTCGTGAAACTCACATGACTTGACCATATGCGTAGCTCATAATGAGTCATGGTTTTAGTGAAACTCACATGACTTGACCATATGCTTAGCTCATAATGAGTCGAGATCATTTTATGCTTTGGCCAAAGACTTTTAACTTCACTTATTCACGACGGGATATGATATTTTGCTCATTCACTTATGAGAGAATAAATCCCACTTTGCTAATTAGTTAACAATGCTACTTGCCCATCAAGTCGCACTTCGAGGTTGATCCCACCAAAGGGTGATTTAGATCTAACTACTCTATTGACAGACTTGATGTCACAAGTTGTTATGCTTCGAAATTTTAAAATTTCAGCTTTAATCGCTCTGATACCACTTGTTGGTCCCAAGTAATTTACAAAAGGGTCTAGAAGAGGGGGGAGTCGAATAGACCCTGTAGTCCTTTTCAACTTCAAAAATTCGTATTAAAAATGTGTTGGACGCTTGAGAAATTGTAGGCACTTGACTGTGGGTCTATTAAAGACTGTTTTTAGAAAGTTAACTCAGACTTCAAGATTTGAATACTATAACCAAATAGGTTTAAGCGTTCACTTCTTTGATCAGTGTTAGCACAGCGGAATTGATTTTATAGTCTTCTTGTTTGAAAGCTTTTAGCATCACAAATTGTTTCTTAGTCGCTTAGCATTCACTTGAGTTTTACTTAACAGATTTATGCAATGATATGACAATATGGAAATTGACTGTAAAGTAAAGAACACAATATTTGTCAGTTTCGTTGGGTGGTGTAATCCAAACTACGTCTTTCTTCTCCTTGATCACTTCGAGGCAATCCACTAAAATGATTCTCAAAGAATCACACAGAATCTTCTACGAATTAGGGAGAGAAGGATGTTGATGACTTGAGCTCCTTGATCACACAGATTTCAGCTCCAAGACACTTCCATCCTCTTGCTTCTTTTACTCAAAAATAATGCAAGTATCCAACTTCGACTTCACACAGATCACGAGGCTTGAATGGGATTTTTCTGAACTGTTTGTTTGATTTTGATAAAGTTCAAACAACTGGGAATATCTCAATAGTAATATAGGTTTGTCCGAAAAGAATGTATGAGATATTGGTTGACTGTCTTAGGATTTGAAAAAAGCAAAGATAATGTTTGCTTGAATATTCTGGCTTTTCTGAGAGTTTAAGGAATAAGACTTCAATGCAACATCAATTTGGCTTGTGATGAGTTATAAAAATAAGGACAATTTATTAAACAAAAATAAGTAAATAACAAGAACAAATCGTTCTTGCCCCAAATATCAAGAACCACATTCTTGATCCCAAAAGCCAAAGGCCCCAATGATCAGAAATCGTCTAATAAAAATAATAAAACCCTAGCTATCCTATTTATACTACTACTAACCCTAATTACTTGCCAAACTAGACTCCTAATAAAAACAACAACTTACTTATTTAATAAACAATAACCATAATAACGATAATAATAAAATAGAACTCTTAATTAATTGCTGATAAACCGCTCCACATTAATTCCCGCCCTTCGAAAATAACCTTGTCCTCAAGGCGATCATCAACTTCTGCCGTGAGATCAATTTCCTCGATTGCTGCCAAACGATTCTCGCTGGTTCCCGTGCGTGTTCCACCCATTGTTTTGCGTCGGTAGAAAATCCAGCAGGTCGGACCAAATTGATGAGTTATAAAAATAAGGACAATTTATTAAACGAAAATAAGTAAATAACAAGAACAAATTGTTCTTGCCCCAAATATCAAGAATCACGTTCTTGATATTTGGGGCAAGAACGATTCGTTCTTGTTTCAGCTTGGAATTGATCGGGTATGTTTGGCTTATTGTTGAAGTCTTATTTATAGGCATTCTTGAAAAAAATGTCCATTTGACACATGCACAAGCGTGTGTCTCTCACTTTCGTGAGTGAACAACTTTTGTCCTTTTTCCTAAAATTTGCATCACAAATGTTGGTGCTGCAGTCTGTGAATAGTTGACAGTCCAATAGGATGGCTTCTCCTTACGTCTGAAATAGCTTATCAGATTTAATGCTCTTATCCGCATTTGAATTAAATGCCCGTTGGCATTTAATGCAGTGAATATTTGCATTAAACTCCTTCTGGACTTAGAAATCAATTCAGGTGAAATCAGTCATTGATAGACACTCATTCATCCTTTGAATAATTTTTGTCCTGATAAACGCTTGATGTAGCTTTGTCATTTAGACGCTTGGAATCTTTATCTTCATTCAGGCTTCAGGCGCTTGAGTCTTCAAACTTAACTACTGATAAACTCACTCAGAAATTATCAGACGCTCAGTCTAAGAATATTTTGCGTAACGCTTCAAGAATAAAAGATAAAACCAAGCCTATAAAGCTTATTACAATTCTAACGCTTCAAAGCTTATACATGATTTCTATAAATTAAACTTACATATTTTGGGGTCTAAAATAAATTTCGAATTGTCATCATCAAAACTTCTAACATGAAATTCCTAAGAATTTCTCCCTTTTTGATGATGGCAATACTTACTCGTTTATAGTTCAAGAGTTAGATAGCCAAAAAGAAAGTTAGCTTTGGTTAATAAAAGTAGTTAATGTTAGTTATGCTTCAATGAGATGTTTCAGCTGAAAATGCATTTTTTATATATATATCACTGATAGTTCAAGCATTTTACAACTACATAAAAAAATACAAAAGAGACAAGAATATAGATAATGTAAAGTAAATGGCAGCTCTTAATCATCTTCTTCTTCTTGAGCGTTGAGTCTTTTGTTTACCTCAGCCCTGATTACTTCTGAAATGTTTTCTTGAAGCCCAATCAAGGCGGCATGTTCTTTATTTATTACTGTCTTCTTTTTTTCTTGTTGTCTCTTTTTATAAGCAACAAATTGCTTATCCCATTCAACTGGGTCGATGCCAATCATCCTTAGGAATGCTCTGAATGCTCTGATGAAATTTGACTTCTTTTGTTCTTTAGGAATAATCTTCGAGTCAGAAGGCTCTGGAATAGGCAGTCTAGAGAATGGAACATCAAACTGTTCGAGCAAAGCCTATAAAACCTATTACAATTCTAACACTTCAAAGCTTATATATGATTTCTAAATAAAATCAAACTTACATATTTTGGGGTCTAACATAAAATCCTGATTGTCATCATCAAAACTTCTAACATGAAATTCTAACAATTTTCCCCTTTTTGATGATGGCAATACTTACTCTTTTATAGTTCAAGAGTTAGACAGCCAAAAAGAAAGTTAGCTTTGGTTAGTAAAAGCTAGTTAATGTTAGTTACGCTTCAACGAGATGTTTCAGCTGAAAATGCATTTTATATATATATCACTGATAGTTCAAGCATTTTATAACTACATAAAAAAATACAAAAGAGACAAGAATATATATAATATAAAGTAAAAGGCAACTCTTAATCATCTTCTTCTTCTTGAGCGTTGAGTCTTTTGTTTACCTCAGCCCTGATTATTTCTGAAATGTTTTCTTGAAGCCCAATCAAGGCGGCATGTTCTTTATTATTACTGTCTTCTTTTTTTCTTGTTGTCTCTTTTTATAAGCAACAAATTGCTTATCCCATTCAACTGGGTCGATGCCAATCATCCTTAGGAATGCTCTGAATGCTCTGTTGAAATTTGACTTCTTTTGTTCTTTAGCAATAATCTTCGAGTCAGAAGGCTCTGGAATAGGCAGTCTAGAGAATGGAACATCAAACTGTTCGAGCAAAGCCTATAAAGCCTATTACAATTCTAACACTTCGAAGCTTATACATGATTTCTAAATAAAATCAAACTTACATATTTTAGGGTCTAACATAAAATCCTGATTGTCATCATCAAAACTTCTAACATGAAATTCCTACCAATTTTCCCCTTTTTGATGATGGCAATACTTACTCTTTTATAGTTCAAGAGTTAGACAGCCAAAAAGAAAGTTAGCTTTGGTTAGTAAAAGTTAGTTAATGTTAGTTACGCTTCAACGAGATGTTTCAACTGAAAATGCATTTTATATATATATCACTGATAGTTCAAGCATTTTATAACTACATAAAAAAATACAAAAGAGACAAGAATATAGATAATGTAAAGTAAAAGGCAGCTCTTAATCATCTTCTTCTTCTTGAGCGTTGAGTCTTTTGTTTACCTCAGCTCTGATTACTTCTGAAATGTTTTCTTGAAGCCCAATCAAGGCGGCATGTTCTTTATTTATTACTGTCTTCTTTTTTTCTTGTTGTCTCTTTTTATAACCAACAAATTGCTTATTCCATTCAACTGGGTCGATGCCAATCATCCTTAGGCATACTCTAAATGCTCTGATGAAATCTGACTTGTTTTGTTCTTTAGCAATAATCTTCGGGACAAAAGGCTCTAGAATAGGCGGACTAGAGAATGGAACATCAAACTGTTCAAGCAATGCCCTTGAAGGTACTGGAAGTAGTTGAAAGAAGGTTTGACGCTTGAGCGGAGGGCTGGAAGCTCTTGAACAGGACGTTGTCCTCTTCTCCCCTCTTTTCTATCCTTTCCCCTTATTGCCATCATCAACCTTCAGGAAATGCTGGGTGAGTAGGCTAACTTGATGAGCAATCTTACACATTGACACAGTAAGATCATCCAGTCACTTGTCGAAATGTTCCTGCATTGCGAGTAGCTTGGCGCTGGTAGCATCATTCATTTCTTGAAGAGCAAAATGTTTTGAGCAGAACCGTGCATATGAGCAATCTGGGCATTCATATTTTGAGATTCAATCTTCCCAAATCGGTCTTAATCCAGTGGAGGGATTCTTCATTATGAGAAGCGTGATTGTTCACCTCCTCTAAGACTGATTTCAACAAAGGTCCAAAAGATTGACCCACATCCGAAAGAACAGCTTGAGGAGTCTGTTGCTTAAATCTGGATGTATGCTTGAGTGAGTCAAAAGAGACTTGATATGCTGGATCGAATACAGTGCCTCTAGCTTCAATTGGGAGATCCTCAGCAATATCAGAATCAACTAGCTCAGGAGCATCAGGAAAACCTCTGGTGCAGACGCTGGAATACTTTCAACTTCTGAGATGGATTCTAGTGCAGACTCTTCAATGAAATTGATAGGCACTTCCTCAAGCGCGGACTCCGTTTGGCAGAAGTCATCGAATCGAAAGTTCCAATTGGCGAGATATGCATAGGAATGTGAAGCAGCTTCCAAAAGTTCAGTCAGTCTTGAGCGAGAGATGCAAGTCCCTTGAATAAAGGTGCGAAGAGCACTGTCTCGTGCTCAGAAATATATTACACCCATGATGTCTAATACGTGGTTTGGAAAGATCTTTAACTGCGGCTTCGGAATGAGAAATAAAGTATCTGGGCAGTAATGCAAAGAGAATCCAATAATCCGATCCGTAGGGACGTTCGGATTTGTGAGCTTCTGGTGCGTACATACGGTAATAGTCTTCCAAATACGGATACACCGCTCGTTCTATGCCTTGATTACGTTCAAGCAGAGATGCAACATAGGCATAATGATCGCTTACTTCCTGTCTGATAGAATGAAGAAGTGGATAACCTTGGAAGTTGTGAATCCTCGAGGCATTGGGCTTATATAGATTTTCAGTGAAGATCTTGTCGAAATGAGGAATGAGAGCCATGATTTTCATCATCAATCTGATGTTGTCATCACAGTACCTTGGAGAGAAGTTCAAGCAAAAAGTTGATGAACTACCACTGGTGGACGCTTGTGTGTTGAACTGAAGAGGAGTGATGGAAAATCTGTGCAACGCTTGTCGTGGAAATAGTTCTATCTGTTGACGAACTTCGGGTAACTTGTCAACAGGACCAACTCTCTCTTGACGCTTTTGAAGGAAATACTTAGCAAACTGACGTCTCTTATCATGCATGCCTATGCTAAATAGATGAGGAGCTTTGACCAATTCTTGAAAGGAAAACTGATGGCCAACATACGCCTCACACAAGTTCACTTCACTCATGCAATAGTCAGCACCTGCATTTATTAACGCTTGAATGCCCTCGTGGTGAATGTCCCTGATGGATTCAAAATGGTGTTTATTTGTTTGATAGCTGGCGTTCCAAACACTATCAAAGTATGCATCAGCCTCAGCTTGAATCATATCAGATAAGGATGCTAGATGCTCACCATCATGAACACCTTTGTTCTTCCAGAGACAAAGGGATTTAGCTAATCGCTTATTTTCTTTACTTTTTGCGACATGGGAAAAGTGAGTGTACCCTTCTCTATTTAACACTGCCTCTGATGTGTTGAGAAAGGTTGGGCAAAAAGGATCATACACACTGATGTTAAAATCCCTCAGAGCAAAGCCAGTGGGCTTGCTGTGTCCAAATTCTCGATAATAAGCTAGATCCACATCACATCGTGGAGTCCTACTTCCTTTCCTTTTTGGTTGAAGAGCAATAGAAGCAGGAACCTGACTGGGAGTTTTCCCAAGCTGAACTGCCAAATAATATGCCTTCTCGGCTGGTGTAAATTTTCAGTCCAACAAAGTGTCGCGAATGGACTGATCAGACTCCATCAACAAGGCTACTTCATCCTTAGCAACAACGTATCTTTCTTCATTATATCCTACTGGGATGAAATCTTCTTTGAGCGCTGGAGGCATGTAGTTGATTGACTTATCAATCGTTTTCAGTGGGTCCAGCTTGAAAAAGTGTCGGAGCTTTGTAACATCCACAACAGCGCTCTGACCTTCTATGCGTGCCTCTATATAAATGGGACAAGAGTTGATGTTTGAACCTCTTTGGGAGCAGGTTCTAAGGCTTCAATTGTAGCAACGTAGGCGACGACGTCTTTGGAAATAACCACAAGATCCGTCATCTCAACATCTAGATGGACATCTGTTAATGCTTCCGCAGCAGCTGGAACTAAAGTTGTAGCACAAGAATTATCCCTTATAAGAGAAGGATCTTCTACAAATGTAGGAATAGAAATGTTGTGGGAAGAAATAAACTTACCCTGAGAGCTTGTCTCAACAGCAACTTGAGCGCTTGGCTCAACCTTCTCAGGCTCTTCAGGAACAGGAGCAGCTTAACACTTGCTTGTCCTAGAATGCTTGAAAATCTTTTCGACGTTGACTCCTTCAACGAGCTTCAGCGTTGGGGCGTGAGGAGCGGCAAT